>ML796849.1:240763-266856 GCA_009831015.1 Picea engelmannii
TTTCCATTTTCTTTGTTGTAAGAAGAGCTAGCTAGTGAGGGTCCAAGAACCTTCCCTTGGAGGAAGAAGGGACTCATAGTCCCCTTTCTTCTTGGTGCTTTGTTTTCATCAATAGATCAACCTCAAACATTGGTGACATGGGTATTTTTGTTCTTGTTATTTCTATGTCCCTATGCTCATGATTTTAATTTTTATTGCATCTATTAGTCTAATTCTTAGTTATAGTTTTTGTTTTCTTTCTCTAACTCTTTTCTCTACAGCTTTCCTGCTCAGCAGACCCAACTGAGCTTGCAAGCACCTCGTATTTGCTCACCAAGGTGACGAAATAGGTGCAACAGATTGGCGACTCCGCTGGGGAAAGGTATCAATTTCCTACCTCATTTGGGTTTATTTTTCTCTTCTTGTGGTTTGTTTAACTTGCAGGTGCACTAATCGGCCTAAGCCGACCTGCCAACCAGCCAATTCCAAGTTGAATTGAGAGAAATCCATTCTGATTTTTCATTCTCGGCCGTGTGCCACATATGCGTGGGTTTTTGGCCCCACAGACGCGCATCGTGCGCTCATGCTCTTGACTCACGGTTCTCTTCTGCGCACATGCGCTTTTTAATTTGTCTCTACTCGCGCGCATGCGCTCTGTGCGCCTCTGTCTCCACTGGGACCCGTGCATCTGTGCAAAATTTCACATTGTAAGTTGTTGAGATGTGGGGAAGGCCATTTTCCTTCTTAAAAATGATGTCAAGCATGTTTTAAAGCTGCACCACACTTAGTCCCCTCATCATATAAAAGGGTTAGTAAAAAAAACACATAGGCACTTAGGAGGATAAAATCAATTTCCCTTATTTGCTTTTTGCCACATGGATGGCTTGTTTTGACTCACAAGATAAGGTGGAAATCATTTTTAATCACATTTAACTTACATTGGGACTAGAAGTTGAATTACAATCGCTTAGTATGCTCTTCTCTCGCGCCTTCAAGCGACCTTGAGAATCAGAAAAAGATTGTGAAACGATTTTGTCTCCCTCAAAGAACATTAAAACCTTTAGGAGAGGACAACAACCCATCTTGGGACTCCTCTTAGTTTTATTTTTCAAACACATCTTAATATTGTAATGGGCCCATACATGCCCACATGCTACAATAGGATAGTGTTTGAATTTTTGCTTTCTTAGATCAAAATACTAGGGAAGTTTAAAGGTTTGTAACGGGCCCATACATGCCCACATGTTCAATCTAGGATAGTTTCAAGCTTTTCTTAGATTACATCACAATAGGGAGTTAAAGGGATATTAACGGACCCACATGTCCACATGCTAGCTTCCTAGGGCTTTTGAATTACGCAAGGTTGTGCCAAAGGCACTTAGTTAATTAGGTAATCAAACACTTGTAAGGACCAAGCAAAGTCCACATGCAGCAAGGTGACAATTAATTCACTAAAAATTGACACACTTTCACTCACACACAAAATTCACTTATCACTCACATAGATTCTTCTTGAAACATGGAGGTCAAAGTAAGTTTCCTCCAAAGGGATTCCAAAAATACCCCATCTTTTCTTGACTGGACTATCCACTCCCATTTTTAATCAACGAGGTTGGCTTGCACCCCCAACCTCCCAAAACAACTACATCTAAAATCTTTCTAAAAAATCACTAAGTTTTCCTCCACAGGAGGTGCCAAAAGAAATTTTTTAGTCTAGGTAGGATTTCGAGGATAGGCATCCAAAAAACTCCCCTTTATCTGGTTCTCACATTGTCAAAACATAGAGGTTGTCAAATAGGGAACTGAAAATCCTCCAAGTAAAGTGTTCCAATCACCACAAGGCAGGGAGATACCCGTGAAGGGTTGAAGGCCGAGGTCCGGTTGTTCTGTGCATCCCCCCTTGAGGCACCCACCTCTTGGACAGGATCCAGCCCGTGACCCATTTCTTAGGCTCAAAATCTAAATGCTGCACTTTGACCGAGGTACCTAGTGACCAACTTTAGGACATCTACCCAGGTGGCAATTGTGGGCTGCAGTTGAACCTTGATTGGATTTTGTGTGGCTATTAGGAAATATCACCAACTCTTTCAGGATATGCCCCCTTTACCCCTCATTATAACCAATTATTTCATCCTTCACTAGTTTCTCTTCCGGTGACTTCATACCCCACTGTTGAGTACTATTGGAAGGTCCAGTGCTATTTGAGAGGAATGACGTTACATCTTCTAGGACACGAGAATTTGATTTCTTTTGATTCCCCCACGCGGACAAAACCCACTTACCCACAGATATGATTCTTTCTCATTTTATGTATGATGCACATCTGATTACAGTTTGATTTGGATATATATATTGTGTAAACAGTCAACGCAAAGGCTCTTGTTTCTATATTACTCTCACCACTTTTTGCACACATACACACATCTAGTCTAACATCATAGGGGAACCAAAGAACCCCCATCATTCATGACACTTGCTCAACCTCACTCCTATATTAGGAGGAGTATCTGGTCATTCCCACTCATCGACACCTCCTTCATACACTCCTGTGAGTGCTTCTATCTTAGGATCAACTTTTCTTGGTTCTACATTACTTGGGTCAACTTCCCAAGGTCATCCGTTCACTCGCTCTCCTTTACACGGAAGCGGGGGACCCACTTCCTCTCAAGGAGGGAGCACCAACCCACCTAGCCCCCTGCACGGGTCAGGTTCACAACACACTATGGCCGGAGATAATCCTCCCCCCCCACCATAGATGCCATATTTGGCCTCTCTCAACATACCGGATCTCACTAAACTCACCAATGATCCTATATTGCATGATCCCACATGGCCTGCAATGCCAACCAAACTACCTTCAGACATACCAAAGTTTGAAGGAAAGGAAGGGGATGACCCTGCCAACCATGTCATGACCTTTCACCTATGGTGCTCCTCCAACAACATTATGGATGATTCCATCAGACTGTGATTATTTCAACGCACACTCACCGACCCATCGACAAAATGGTATGTCGAAGAAAAATCGGGGTCTCACGCAACCTTTGAGTCATTGGCCAAAGCATTCTTGACCTTTTTCCAATTACCCATCCGCCATGACAATGGTCTTGAACTACTATCTAAATTCAAACAAACCTCAGCCACACACATCGCTGACCACATTCATGAGTGGCGTAGGCGACGTAGTTTGTGCAAAGCAGAAACCACCAAGCAACAATGTCTCGACTGGTTTCTTAGATCACTTGTCTCTCTCCTCGGTAAGGATGTAGCTTCCACCTTTGCTCAATCTGAAGAGGATGCCATCAATAAGGCTTAATAGTATGATCTCATCTATGCACAGTCAGGGTAATTATACACGGTACTTCCTGATCTTCCAAAACCTGTGCCATTTGGCCAAGACAAACCTGGGATGTCTCACTCAGCAGACGGACTAATAGGTGCCACCACACACCATGGTCCACAACCCCAACCACCACCGATGTATGGAACACCTCAATACCCGCTGGCATACGGGGGCACTCCTTATTACCCCCCACCCCCTTATCAACAACCATACCCTGTTGCTATACCTCCACCCATCAGTGGACCACCACCGACACCTCCCATACATCCACCTATTCCCACAAACAGTGGTACTCCCTCAACATCAGCTTATAGTACTAGTGAAAGCACTATGCCTTCCCATGTACATTATGGATTGGTACCACCAGAAAATCCATACTTCCCATTTCCTAGTCCTCCACAACCCATGGCTCCCCCACATCCTCATGCAAGGGTAAATTTTGTTCAACCCTCTGTTGCTCAACAATACCAAAGTTTTGAATAGTTGAATATAGCCAACCCAACTCATCCATCGAACAATGCCAAGAAGAAAGAATGGAACATGAATAACAACAACCCAGGTCAAGGCGGGAATCAACCCCCACAACACCAACCAACTGGGGGCAACCAGAACCAAGGGAACCAAAACCCCTAAGGGGGTAATAATAATAATAAATGCCAAGGGATAAATAATTTTAAAACCATCTTCCCTTGTGCCCTGTGTGGTGAGTTCATCCATTACACTCATCATTGCCCCCAGATCACTGATTTCAAATGGTTGAAAGACTCTGGTAGTCTTCCCCATTCTCCTGCACAACCTGCCCCTCAGCAGGCACCACAACAATACGTGCAACAAACCCCTCCCACCGTGCTGAAAAATCCTATTCCACATCAAGGTGTGATAAACACCCAACATGACACACAACACCCCCCACCTCAGGTGGGACAATACATCAACCCCAAGAACCCAACAGAGCGTACAATTCTCCTCACCAGTGAGGAAGAAATCCTTCTACAAACGCGTAGTCATCAGTATCATACACCCACTGAGTCTCCTTCCATCCCTCCAGAAACAAACCCTCCATCGTCGGGATCCCCGTTGGTGATCCCTCACCCTTCTGCCGAAACACCGCTTCGCATCCCTCACATCCCATTGCGCAGGAATGTCCACAACCCACAGGCTAGGGCAGCTCATAACTATAGTTTGGTAGACGACTTAACACAATCCCTGGCTGCCATGTCAGTCTTGGAAGTCCTCCAGACTTGTCCTACTCAGCGGAAATCACTACTTTTCACCTTGGGGCCAGTTGACCCTACAGATACCCGACTCATCACCTTTGATCTTGATAGCGGAGAACCTCGTCTTCCGGCCTTGATCGCTTTTCAAATACCAGTGAAAATACAAAACATCACAGTTCATCGGTGTATCATCGATGAAGGTGCATCTACGTGCATCATGTCCAAAACAATATGGAAGAAACTTGGTTCCCCGGAACTCATACCCTCTACCATCACATTACGAGCTTATGATGGACGACCATCCTCTTCTGAAGGGATCTTCCAAAATTTCCCCGTTGAACTCAGGGGAAAGACTATTCTCATCGATATCGAAGTTATCGATGCCCCGCTCGATTATAATATCCTGTTCGATCGTAGCTACATGTACGCTATGAAGGCAGTGACATCTTCCGTCTTTCGGACAATGATGTTCCCCCACAATGGGAAGATCGTGACCATCGACCAAGTCTCACATTATGAGCCTAACCCATCTGCCAACCTCAATAACATTCTTCCTCTCATCCACACAAACCAAGACGTATATCCACTCATCGAGATGGGTCCTGGGATTTTTAAAGATCCATCCTTGTTAGGGACATACCATGGAGCACCACCACTCCTTCATCCTACTAATCAAGTATGCATCATATCATCTAACAGAACTCACACAGAGGATACCCTTCCTCCTACATAGGCTTCTATCATATCTGACGTCCTAGTCGTCACAGAAACCCCTCCTCAAAACCCCCATGGACACTCGTCGACCCCATCAGTCCACGATTCCACCTCTCCCCAAGGACATAGTCCAGTTTGGGAGACAATTCCCCAACCCCTCACTCAAATTCCCTTCTTTTACCCTCCACCCGGTATAGAATATTTTCAGGTAGCCGCAACGCTCACACTACCTAATATGGTGTTAGAAATCCCAGTGTGGTATTTACACCCACCTGAGATGGTCCCTCGACCATCCCTTCCCCCACAGGAAGGAATCCCAATGACGATTCCCATCCTTACCCCCACCACTCCCCCACTCACTAATCCCCCTGTTACAGCTGGGGGCAGGAGAAAGAATAAGGAGCCCACCGCTCCACTTCCTCCACGCATCCCACCACCTTGCGCACTATGTGAGAAAGAGGGCCACCAAACCAACAACTATCCATCACTACCTAAATTACAGAATTTGATCCCCCTCAATCAAACTCCCACAACACCCACCACTATTTCTAGTCCCACCACTACCACCCATCCTTCCAGTAGTAAAGGGTTGAGGACCAAATATGCTTGTGCTATCTGTTCAGAGTATGTCCATTACACCCATCATTTCCCAACACTGCCACGCTTTCGGCAGACATTAGCCGCAGTGCGCCATAACTTCCAAAACAACCCCAGCCCTGCTACGTCCTCCTCAACAAATATCATTGACATTCGTTATGTCATCACTTCAGTCAATGAACGTATGAGACGCCCTTGTTCTCTCTGTGATTCATTAGCTCATTTTACATACCGGTGTCCTATGATCCTTGAATACAGGCAATGTCAACTGGCCCTGCTTCACTGACCCGCAGAGGCGATAATTGACATTACCTCGTCACTAGAGGATCTTCATGTCATTTCTACCGAGCTCGAGGAACTCCCAACACCTCCATCGTTCTTAGATGACGTATTTGAGGATTTACCCCCCAACCCCCCCAACTCTCCTGCCCATTCCCCTATGGAAACTCTCCACCCAACCACCATGGGTACCCCTTAGTACTTCAATATATGGTTTATGTCGAGTGAACCCTCACCATCTCCTAGCATTGTTCCCCCTGCTTCTTCATCAGGGGGCAACCACACTATCACCGAGATCACTCCTCACGACCCCTTGTATTCCCGACGTTTCCAATGCGACGAGGAAATAATGGAAGAGCTAAACCACCCGGAATCTCCCTGGGATGCGCTACATCACCGCACACTCTTCTCTCCACAGGAAGCCCCCATGCCTCCTAACCAAAACCCCATATACACAATCGAAACCAAATATTTTATCCCATTAGGGCCTATCGATTGGTTCAACAATCCCATTCCTACTTTTGATGCATTTGAAGAAGGCAATATGGCCAAAATTTCCCCCACCATTAAAATCGACATTTCCATTAAAAATGGCATCGTCGAAGAAATCACCATTGGAGCTGCTTGCACTCCTCAGGAAATCGCCGCATATAAAGCCCTCTTCTAGGAATATAGGGATATTTTCGCCTGGTCATACACGAAAATGCCTGGCCTCGATCCCTCTATTGTCGAACATCGCATCGACACCTGGCCCGACATCACACCAGTTCACCAAAAACAACGACCGCTACACCCATCCAAAGCTGTGGCTATCAAAACTGAAATTGACAAATTACGCGCTACCGAGTTTATTTACCCCATCGCTTATACCTCATGGGTTTCCAACCCTGTACTCGTCGACAAAAAATAGGGCACTATCCACGTTTGCACAGACTTTCACGATCTCAATAACGCATGTCCCAAAGACAACTTTCCAATGCCTTTCATCGATCAAATTATCGACGACTACGCCGGCCACGAGGCTCTCTCCTTTATGGACGGATTCTCTGGCTATAACCAAATTCAAATTCACCCAGCCGATCAGTATAAAACTGCATTCACTACCTCATGGGGCACTTTTTCATATCGTGTCATGCCTTTCGGCTTAAAAAATGCCGGCGCAACTTTCCAGCGGGCGATGACATACATCTTTCACGATCTGGCTAATATCATCCTCGCCTACTTGGACGACCTCACAGCTCGATCCAAAAAACACACCCAGCATATCGATGATTTACGAATCATCTTTCAACGATGTCGTCAGTATAACTTCCGCTTGAATCCTCTCAAGTGTGTGTTCTGTGTCACCACAGGGCGCCTCCTCGATTTTATTGTTTCCCAAAGCGGTATTACCGTGGACCCCCTCAAAGTCCAATCTATCACCGAAATTCCACCTCCCTAGAATTTATGGCAACTTCAGAGTCTTCAGGGCAAGGCTAACTTTCTTAGATGCTTTGTCCTGGATTACGCCATACGCGCACACGGTTTCCTTCGCTTACTACGTCATGACATCCCATTTCACTAGGACGACCACGCCCAATAGTCATTTGATGATCTTAAAGTAGTGCTTTCGAATGCACCTTTAATTAGTGCACCTGACTATAATCGCGACTATATCCTCTACGTATCAGCATCAGCTGTATCAATAGCCGGCGTCCTCGTCCATCTCGGAGATGACAATCGTGAACACGTCATTTATTATGTTAGTAAAAACCCCTCATAGCCACCCTTAAAGTATAAACACGAAGAGAAACTTGCTCTTGCAGTTGTCCTCGTAGTCCAGAAACTGCATCATTACATTCTGCTTCGCACTACAAAGGTCGTCGCAGATTCCAACCCTATGCAGTACTTGCTCAGTTGTTGGAAAGTTAACGACAAATTCCCTTAATGGATCGTTATCATTCAGTAATACAACCTCGAGTTCTCCACACCTAAGAGTAAGAAGGCCCTTGTTCTCTCTGAACTTGTCACGACCCTCCCCTCTGACAACACCAGTTCCCCTGTCAACACCGACTTTTCCGACGAACATCTCTTTTACATCACTTCGGATGATCCTTGGTACGGTGACCTTCTCGTCTACTTCCGAACTCAAAAGTTCGGTAACCACCTTTCACGAGATGATCATCGACGTATTCACCATCAGCCCCCCCGCTACCTTCTCATCGGAGACATCCTATACCGGCGGGGCGTCGACACCATTCTTCGTCGATGCCTGACTATCGACAAGGCCGACAGAGTCTTAAACGACTGCCACAACGACGCATGTGGGGGCCATCTTTCGGGTATATCCACTGCTCAAAAGATTATCTGAGCCGGTTACTTTTGGCCTACCTTGTTTCATGATTGCATTCATGCCGTGAAACGATGTGAGCAATGTCAGCTCTACGCCAACAAAGCCCGAGCTCCCCCCGCTCTTCTTCACCCTGTCATTACTGCCGAACCTTTTTGTAAATGGGGCATCAACTTCATGACTTGTAATCCCCCCTCCAGCAATGGCCACAAATACATCATTGTCGCCGTTGATTACTTCAACAAATGGGCCGAAGCTATGCCCACTTTCAACAACACTGCTGACACTGCAACACGTTTTTTCTTTAACCACGTCATATCCCACTTTTGAGTACCCCTCCAACTCGTTTCTGACCATGGGAAACACTTCGAGAATGAGATCTTCGTCGAACTCTCATCTTGGTTAGGCTTCTCTCACGAGTTTGCCTCACCATATTACCCTCATTCAAACGGACAGGTCGAGGCAGTTAACAAAGTCCTCAAGACCATGCTACAACGCATGGTTAATAAACATAAAACCAATTGGCATCATATGTTATTTTCTGCGCTATGGGCTTATCAAACGGCTATGAAGACCGCTACTGGTTTCACACCATTCCATTTAGTCCATGGGGTCGAGGCAACTCTTCCCATCGAGTGAAAAATTCCCACCTTATGCACCGCAATTGAGCTATTACCTGACACTACTCCAATGGAGCAGTGCTTGCTGAACTTGGAGTCTTTGGATGAAGATCGTCGATCTTCCTTACAGAACAACGAGGCAGCTAAAAAACGATCCAAGGATACATTTGATCGCCATGTCATCCTTCGATCATTCCGCGAAGGCGACCTTGTCCTCTCTTATGATATCACTCATGATACCTTTGGCCACGGAAAATTCGAATCACTTTGGCATGTCCCATACATTATCCAACATTGCCTCACCAAAGGTGCATACATCCTGGCCTCCCCCGAAGGCCTCTCTCTCAAAGAACCCGCCAACGGGTTATACTTAAAGAAATTTTACGCTTAAAACGTAGTCATCCTACTTTAGGTCATTTCTTTTCTAGATTTTTTAATCTTTTTTCTCCTCCCCTCACATCTAAACTATCCTTTGTGCTATTGATAGATGCTTCCTCCACCAGCCTACCACATCGGTTACGCCGACGACACCATCCGTTGGACACAAAATCTCACTTCGGCTGCTTGGGCTCTCTACACCCCCTCACATGAAATGCTCCATTCAAGCGACATATGTTTGGGGTCAACAACCAACAACCAAGCCGAATACACTGCTGTCATTGGCCTCCTGACCAACGCACATCATCATCATATTCGTCACCTTAGTGTTTTCCTCGACTCTCAACTAGTCATTCTCCAACTCAACAATGTGTACCGCGTCCGTGATCCTTGCCTCTTTCAGAAATACCTACAGGTTAGGCTATTATCTCGACATTTTGATTCCATTACATTTACACATATTCCAAGACAATTGAATCAAATCACAGATAACCTAGCTAATATTGTGTTAGACTGGCATATATCACATCAAGCTACCTCTACACATACATAAACATATCACAAATCCTGTCACAACATATATATAGAATAGACATCATCAAAACATTAACCAAAAACATGTAAACACCACATAGATCTCCAAAAGTATACTCATGTATATATATATAGGTCTACAGTGTCATCTCAATGTTTACATACAAAAAATACATGTATCCACAGGCCAATACAACACCTCGGTACAAAATGGGCTCACCAGCCTATATACACAAAAATACATATGTACATCAAAGCACCACTCACGGTGCCTCTAAAGCGCCACCGCCTGCCCCTCCCTCAAGCGGTGGCGGCCCACCAACACCTGCCCCAGGAGGTGGTGGCCCACCCCCTACAGGCCCCTCCTGCCTTGGTGGCAGTCGTCCTCTCGTCATCGCCACAACCACTGCTGCTCGTCGCACGATGGCCCGCCATGGCGGCGAAACCCCCACGCATTGCTCCAGGAATGTCTCATCCTAGATATGAGACCATAGGCCCTCAGACACATCCTGTAATACCGTCTCCAGCCGACGGCGTATATCCTCAAAGTCCACTCCGGCAGCCGCCGGAGGAGCGTATGATGGTCCAGCACCAGGGTCATCAAATCGGTGCCTCCTGGATGCCCTCTCCAGATCATCTGGTCACCCCACGACGTCCTCACACTGACGTCTCTCCCCCCGTGGCAGTCTCTCCGGCTCTCGACGAGACGACACTCTCTGCATCTCCACCTCGCGTCTGCAAGGTGCCACATCTGCACATACAAACAACCAACAGATAGAATCAACATCTATATAAAAAACATATGGACTACTATCTCAAAAATATGACAAACAACATACAACCCACATACCTCGATGATCAAAAACCTCTCCTGGAGGTAGCACCATGTCCGGATCATCCCAGAAGTCCACCCCAGTATAGGGGTAATGCAAAATCACCTGCGGCATCTGCCGCCATACCTGTGCTACCTCTGCCGAAAAGAAGTGGCCACCTTTGCCACCACCGTGGCGAAGTAACACCGTCGACCACCGCCTTAGCCGCGGCTCTCGCGCCCCAAGCGCACCCAATAGAATCCTTGGGTGCAGCATCGGCACCCTCTCTAGAAACCAGGCCACTAGGATGGACCTGAACGCAAACTCCCCTGTATCCGTCGATCGACAGTGGTCCAACTACGCCACCATCCTTGCATGAAGCGTCAGCCCCCAAGCGAAATGCTCACCGGCCAACACTCTCTCTAGCACCAAAAGTTGGCCACCGTTAATCCGCTGGGTCGCTAGTGACCCATATACTCATACAATCATCGCTGCGATACAGCGATGTGCCAGGGAATCTATCGACGATATGCTCAGCACCGTCTCAGACATAAAGTTCATACCTAAACAATATCTCCGGCCAATAGTGTCGAGCAACGTACCCCTAGGCATCACCGGCTCCACCGATAGGGGCGTTCCCCGAAATGGGAGCCTAGTCAAGAAATATACATCCTCCACTGCAGTGAAGGGGATCTGCTCTTCTCACACGAGGAAGCAGTGCAGCTCCGTACTCCACATCTGAATTAGGAACTATAGCAGATACTCCTGTGCCCATATCAACGGGCACTCAAAGAACTTTAGCAACCTAGAGGTTGCCAAAGTTGCACGCAGTCCGGGCTCCTCAATGGCCATGACGTTTCGCAGCTGAGACCAGTCTTGCTCTCACCACCCCACTGGCATTGTCACCACCGTCCACCTGTAGACAACACAGAGTCCTATATCATCTCACGCAACCATCAATAGCATAAAAAAGACTCATTTTTCTACACCTCAACCTTGCCTCCTAGGCATGATTTTGTTACCCATAGGCACGCACACATGCGCGCCTGTTCACTACACAGGTGTGCATCAATGCACACCTGTTTGTTTCACAGGTGCGCTCCCACGCGCGCCTGTTCACCATACAAACGCGCCTAGGTGCGCGCCTGTTCAACTCACAGGTGTGCCCTTCAAGCGTGCCTTAAATTCTCTCTACCGCACCCCCATGCACGTATATCCTTTGGACATGCGCACACATATGCGCACCTATCGCCGGATCACCCGCGCATGTGGGGCCCATACCCCCTAAATGTCTCTGTACGGCCCCCCGTACAACCCCTGCCCAAAAAATGAAATCCCATTTCTATGCAGGAGGATCAGACCACTAACTTGAAGCTCGCTAATCACCAATCAGATGCCTCGCCCTCCCCGAATATCCAAATCTCCTATGAAAACTTCTCGTCCAGTCACTATTGCAATAGGTACAAATGAGGTGGCAATGTGGGCCCTATAGCTATATATAGGCCTTTTTCCAAACTTCCACTAACCATTCCGGGAGCCCACGATGTCCATTTTTCAATCCGTCTTCAGCCACGGGATCAACATCCCGTCACCTACATCACAGCAGTCCCTGGGTCTCTTTTCATCCTGAGCCCCCAAGGTGCCTTTTTTTCATACCATCATCAGGTACACATGCGCATAGTCACACTTATCAAATACATGCTCATATCTTTGATTCTCTTCAGATATTGTTCACTTTGGGGATTTGGTTTTCATGTGTGCAGGTACTTTCTCATCATCCATCGACACAACCCCTTCAGGTATATACTCAGCACTGGCATGTAGTCTTTCCCACTGTATCGTACTTTCATTTCCAGTCACACCCTCTGATGTTTACCTCTAGGATCCCCATTCCCGGCTCTGCAGTACCCACACCTCCATTTTGCATCTTCGGTACTGTTACCCGGTAGCATTCTTACCCACATGAGTTGTCCCATTCATAACACCTTTTGACACTTTTGAAACTCATGTTGTTCTTCATTACCCTTTAGGGATGGGAGTCCCGATAGTCTTTCATCATGTCGCGAATCAACCACATACTCCTTCTCCTCATTTTTATAGCTTTCCCACACGGACTCCCATATTTTCCCTTCTCGGTTCTATTTTTTACCTGCACCTCCGCAGTATCATGAACCCTCCATTTCCTCCACAATCAGTTTTCCCATCTGCGAACCTACCTTCATTTCACCTACCTCATACAGAAACTCACCAATGGGGCCCCCACCCTTCATCAGTTTTCCAAGAAAATTATGCCCTACGTGGGCCACCCATATCACACTGGGGCACCCGTTTCTATATTTGTACACTGCTCCCCAATTATTCGTTATTTATTGTACAAACGCCTTTCTTTCCAGTCATTACATTATCTTTTTTGTCGTCACCTTTGGCGACCTGCTTCCCTCCTTTTTGGCCAAACGCAACCCATGTCACCATTGGTTGGAGCATTACTTATCATCTACCCTTGCCGACATCGTCCATATCTTCAGAGTACCCCACAGGTCACTTACCTCTACCCTCTGAATTTGTTCACCTTGTCCCGCCTTTGGCACAACTTATCACTGGTCTTGTCGTCCCCTTGACACTCGACCTCGTTACACGGTTGCAGCCACTTTTTATCTCATACACCCTCCAACCAAGGGGCAGTCTTGAGTCCTCCCACTTCTTGACTTCGTCCATGTACCTCTACCACTTCCTCACCTCAGTAGATTTCACGAAGCCCTTTTCTTCTGGGAGTCACGTTCCCCTTTTGTCGACATCAACACAATTTTCCAGAAGGGTGACCGTATCTTGATTCTCATTATCTATTCAATGAGAGATCTCAGATGGCACAGGGCGAAACACCATTTCTCCCTGCTGTCGTTGACCCGCATAACATTCGATGCCAACACTTTCTCATGTTACGGTGGGTCTTACTTTGCGACTATTGCAGTTAGTTCTTTTATTTGCCGAAGACCTCTGAACTTGACAGGGCTATCCATGCCCACATCATCACTGCTACTTATTAACGCGATCAATGCCTACTATTCAGAGCATGTTCATTTATATAATTGTCTTCTGCCTCTATCACGACCGCCCCCGAGGGCGTTGCAGTTGTCTACTCCAACACTTCAGTCATCTTTTTTCAGAGTTACATGACATGAGCATGGGGCATGCCCGCCTCATTTGTACACAGTTTTCTATTTTGCGCACCTCATAGAAGGTCGGGTCCTACAAGTTCCATTTTCCCTCCAACGGATCGCTCTGGACAATCAAACTATTACTCTCTCTTACAACAACATTCTCAGTAGAAGAAACATTGATGGATTTTCGCTAGACGTATGCTCCTAACCTCATCCATCAGGGGGCATCTGTTATCACTGAAATTTCATCCGCACATGGTTACAAGAACTCAGCATCGTCAAACAATGATGAAGTCATTCATGGACCTGAATTAATACCACAACATTCAAAAAGGTAAAAAAACTATACAAAGTAGTGAAAAATTGAAGAGTGCTTTGCAGACATTGGGCACGCGCGCACATGTGTGGAACATGAACGTAGAAATCACGCATATGCGCACGATGTGCCACTATTAGCGCAAAAAGCCGCGCACCTGCTAAACGATGAATTTATGAAAGTGGTCGGCCTCCCAACCACTTATGGTTCAGCTCCCAAGCTGATTTGACCCTCAAATCTGGGCTGGATCCGACTGGTGGGCTGGTCAAAGACCTAATAATGCCCTAAATGGCCTCTTTTCACACTACAAAGTAGTTACACAATAACCCAATGCAATGCTATAAAAATCCATGAATGCACCTCATTTTCTCAAGGAATTCAAAGTAATGTTATGCTGCCTATATTGTTTTAAGGACTCCATACTTGACAAGAGCACACTGGCACCATTACATTGGGCAATCCATCTCACCATTGAGTGGATTTGTAAAGAGTTCTTTCATCACCATTTTCCATTTTCTTTGTTGTAAGAAGATCTAGCTAGTGAGGGTCCAAGAGCCTTCCCTTGGAGGAAGAAGGGACTCATAGTCCCCTTTCTTCTTGGTGCTTTGTTTTCATCAATAAATCAACCTCAAACATTGGTGACATGGGTCTTTTTGTTCTTCTTATTTCTATGTCCCTATGCTCATGATTTTAATTTTTATTGCATCCATTAGTCTAATTCTTAGTTATAGTTTTTGTTTTCTTTCTCTAACTCTTTTCTCTACATATTTCCTGCTCAGCAGACCCAACTGAGCTTGCAAGCACCTCTTATTTTCTCACCAAGGTGACGAAAGAGGTGCAACACTCAGGCTTTGGCATCACAGACGAGGGTTTGTTCAAGTTACCAGGGGTTTCCTTGTGTAGCTTGATTCCCGGGTAGTTAGGATCGTTTTTGAGGCATGGGGGTAAGTTAGAGACATAGTCATAGGGTTTCTTAGAGAATAGGCCATGGGAATAGGGGTACTCCTCAGCTAGGAAACACTCAATATCAAAATTCGAGTCCTCGCTCAACACTATTGGCTTCTGGTCAACGTTTGGCTTGGGTTTGTTCCTAGCGTATCTTGATATCAATCGGGCATTTTTCTTCCCCCTACTGTTAACAGTAGTATCATTCTTACCTTTCTTCCTCATAGGCTTCTTAATGGCCTCAGTCTTGTCTTTAGTACATGGGTTGGCTATGGCATCGGGTAGATCTATGTCAGGGCAATCCGAGGGTTTGGCAGGGGGTAGAAGGATATGAAATGGCACGGCTGGCCCAACCAAAGTTTCCGTAACCACAACCTTGTCGATTTGAGCAGACTCGGGATTGGTGAAGCCATTCCTTGATAGGAAGGCTTTCCAATTATCACCATGAAGGCTCAAATGGTGGACGATGATGAGTTTAATCAAGGCGTGATGAAAAAGGCTGCTACCAGCCTTCTCATGCTTGAATATTTTAGACATATTGTAAATACTACGCAAGAGATAATGCGACATATTCAAAGGGTAGCCTATGAAATTCATCAATAATCAGAGGTGATACAAAAATACCAAGCCATACTGACCTTCACAGGTCACAAACTATTTAACAATTACCAAAAGATCGTGCCACTTGGGTTTGAGGGTAGTGATGGGCATACCTTTATCACAGGAAACCATATTTCTTGATGTGAATAGTAATGGCCACGACACCTCATCTACTTTGGAATTTTTAAACCATCTTTGGCCCGTAGCTGCTAGTCCTGTGGATGAACTCATGAATTCCTCATTAAGCTCAAGCTGTACGTCTCTGACCTTAGCCCTGCAACCATCGAAGGTGAGGGCGAATTGTTGGGCAACTGAAAGGTTGAAACCCTCGAACCTCTATATAAACACCAGCCAACCACTATTTTCTAAATCCTTACGGGCATTATCGAATAGTAACAGAGTTTGGCTACCGTTTGGCTCTATGTGCACCATCGGTGCCATAGATAGGAGCACACGGTGAGCTGGGTGAACGGGAAAGGGTTCGAACAAAGTATACGCAGGGTTGATAGCTCATGGGCTTACCCGAAAACAACAAAGTTAACCCAGGATAGGGGGAAAGCATTAATGACGGAATGTGCGAAGGTGGTGGAGCTAGCTCAGCCCATGCAAAATAGTCATTTCCCATAGTACAACCGACGATGCTATAATGATTCAAATCACTATTTCATATGTTAAAAACCATGCCATTCAAACAATCAATGAAATCTATGGTAAGCGGACCAAACATTTGCGCGAGCAATAGTTTTAGCATAGTTTTAAAACCAAAACAATGGTTCGAAATCAACACCAAGGGTTCGATCATGTCAAATATGTATGAAATGATTTATACCAAGGGTCTAACCAAAACGTCAATGTGTTTTCATGAAACCAAAGTGTCAAAGAAATCGATGAAAGGACATAGAAATCAAATCACCAATGCATCAAAAACTCGATCATAAGAATATCATCACAGTCTTGTAAAAATGAACTCATATTAAC
Organism: Picea engelmannii; assembly: GCA_009831015.1. Taxonomy (NCBI): domain Eukaryota; kingdom Viridiplantae; phylum Streptophyta; class Pinopsida; order Pinales; family Pinaceae; genus Picea; species Picea engelmannii. The sequence goes on from ML796849.1 coordinate 257,563, forward strand.
AATTAAAGAATGCCAAATGAGTAAAGATCTTGGTATCTTGCCAACTGTGCGACTATAATTAAATTGGAAACACAATAAACACCTAGACAAGAGTAACCAAAATAATCCAGTGCCGATTTTAATGTGACTTCGAAAACAAATTTTTCACGCTTGCAGTCGTGAAAACGAGAATAAAGGCAGGTGTGCAAATGCACAAAATAATAGTGTCGTTTTATTCCCAATATTGTGATGAAAATCAAGGGTTGGAAAACACTGGTGTAGGAAGCTTATAAGGATATGATAAAAATGCGAATTGGCTACCAACAAAACCACATCGCTTTAAGGCCATTTGGGCCCCCAGAACTTGATCTACATTGGCATCAACCTCATGTTTCCTTTCTCTCCATTCAAGCACCATCCTGTCAAAGAAAAACACAATTTTGAGTTAGAACCCTTCATTTTGGTCATTTGTGTGCCTGTACGTGGCTCACAGTCACGTGTAGGGCTCGATACACACCCCCTGTAGTTAATACAGGAGTGTATACCTCGTTGTATACACGACATAATCACAGACAACCTACATACACTGAAATCTATACTTTGCGCTTTAAATAACTAAAAATCTAAAACCTAATTCAAAAATGTAATCCATTGAAATTAAAGAGGAAGAGATCAAGAATTCCCTGATCTAGATGACTCATGATTTCGTTGATGGATTCTCCCGCAATCGTCGTTTGAATCTTGGAGGAATTTTTGTCCAATTTGCACTAGTTGGGTAAAAAATCAAAATGGTATAGTAATTTTTGATTTTATTACTATTTATAAATCATTTTTACCCACTTTCTATAGTTTAAACTATTTTTTCACCTAATGGACTAATACAAACGTGGATTGAGTTGTTTTTTGCAGTTTTAACGTGGGATTCTTGTAGATTTCAATACTTTATCAACCATTTGTCACCTTGGGTAGGTATGTTGATTACCCAACATATAGGATAGGTATCCATTCCACTATGCATTTTTTGCATTATCCTATAACTGTCGCTCCTTATGCCCTTGGTACGAACCCATTTGTTGTGACACAGAACCTTCCATCTACTATAAAGTCATGTCGTTATCAAGTGGTAGAGACTTACCAAACATGGGTGCCCATGTTAGATCCCCTACTGCATTTGGTGCCCATGCAGATATTTTTTCATCAGGACCGAGAGTCCCTCACAACTCGTACTTGACTTTATGTTGAGCCTCATTTCTCATTCATAAACATGCGAACTTTTACCCTGTGGACTCCCAAACAAGTTTAATTTAAGATATTTTCCATCTCGTCTTTAAAAATAAAAAATATTGCCGAGCGATTTGTCCCTTTCACACTCGTTAAAATTGGATTTGAAAGATCACGAGTCATCGTTAAGCTCTTTTCCGACTCATTACCAAAAATAGAAAAGATTGCTGAGTGAACTTGTCATTTTCACACTCGTAAATTGGATTTGAAAAGACATCTACTTGGCACAAGTTTATCCCCTTTTCACACCAAGTAGACTAAAAGACATAAAAAATGACATTTTTTGGCGTTAAGTTATGATTGCATCTCATGCCCCTGCTTGCAGTATTGAGCCTATAGCCGGTTCTCGCTTTGCGTTATAAACCGTTTGCCTCAATAGTTTTTCATCCTCAACCAAGCAGAGACTTGTTTATATCCTTCACAATTCAACACCCTATACCTAGGAGGGAACATTCCTCGAGTGTCCATCTCCTGCATGCACTTCCCTGCATTAAGCATAGGTATGTTCCACTGCTGGAACTAGTTTTTCTTACCTGCGACAATCATTTCCTCCTCTGTATCATAGCATTCATTTGTCATGAAAAAACAAAAAAAATACGGGCGAGAAGGGATTATTATCTTATATTGACAACATTCGTGTTGCCTTTGAACAAAGCACAAAATTATTTGAGTCCATTCACCATAATTTTGGGTTTAGCATGGCCTTAGGAAGCTGAGTTCGTTACAGAGTCTTCTTTACCGACTGGTTACTTTTCCAGTCTCTACAGAGAACTTCATTGATGCCTCTTGCATATCATGATTTTATCATTGGGTCTATGCTGCCAGAGTCCACCATATGTGTCATGCTCTTGTTCAAAGGAAGTCTATCAACCCGTGTCGTCCAATCCTCAGAACTCTTGACTTTGTATGTAGGCCATACTCTTAGTTTGTCTCAGAATCACATGATACTTTAGTCCTATCATGCACCCTGGCCCTACTTCCATCATTGGTAGGTAACCTTGAACCCAACAGTCGACATTTCATCATTGGTCACTGACTGGGTGCTTTCCCTTGTGTTCAACGACAAGACATCTATTCACACACTGAGATTCGTGCAGTGTCTTGGATGCCATTAGCTTTATTGGTGGTCTCCTCACCTTTGTCAACAATTTTTCATCATTGGCTTCTATTCAGAGGGTCTTTTTCGTGTATCGCTTGCACTTGGGACACACGAAAGATGCATAGGTTCATTGGTTCGTGAACTTGTTTTTTGTCTGATTTCCACCAAATCATGAAGCTCCTAATTTGTACCTCGTGTTGATCGATGAGAGATGACTTAATGCTCTCCTTTTAGCGGGTCTCTTTCCATCGACATCAACCCATTATCTGGAAGCAAGACCTAGAGTCTTATGAGTACCTTGAGGCTTGCATTCATTAGTGGCGGGCTCTCTCATCATCGACAATTGGAATACATCAATGTCTCCTGATCGATGGATTGTTCAGGTGTTCGACACCGACTCCTCTATTCACACTTGTAAGAATGTACTTGGTGCCTTGATACCTACTTTCATTATCGATAGGCTGTCTCTTGTTTGTTAACGATATACATGAATGACCGATAATCAAACGATGTCTCATTGTGTTCAACCTCAACTCATTTATTCACATGATGTAGACTTGCACCTTTGGCGGATTGTGTAGAAGCCTTGAAGACATCACTATGTGGCCACAACTTTCCTGAGCTGTTGCTTCCTTTTCATTGGACCGTGTTGGGCCCCAACAACTCCCCCTATATTTTTACAAAATTTAAAGGGCCCCTATTAGAATCTTGATAATTATAATGAGCTACAGAGTCAACCTTTTCAAATAGTTCCATACCTTGTCTTTCTTTGAGACAAACTTAAGACATTCACTATAGTATGATATATTCATTACAAGAGTATATGTCAAAAGTTAGAAACGAGCATAAAAATCTCAATTTAAACAAAAACGTTATTTTTTATCAAATGTTTACTTTCGTTTAAATTATGATTATGTGTTATTTCTTTTGCTCATTAGCAAGTTTGACTATTTTGAATAATGGGTTCAATACTTCATCAAATAATATGTTGGTTGATTTCTCATTTTCATGAAATCATTTGGTGACATTAATTAATTAAATTCTTTTTTTTCATTTTGCATCTCATTTCAAAATAATAATAATAAAAGATTTATCTATCATTTGTTTGATTTTGTAGAAAATTAAAATTAATATTTTTTGTCCATTAAATTTAAGCTTCTAGATCATATTTGAAAGCAAATTATAAACACTGTTTGTTTATAAGTTATAGTTAGTTTAAATTCATTTTTTATTTTTCTAGATTTTGTTTTATTCATAATTTTTAGGTTATTAATTTAGGTTTCTTTTTGTTTCACAGGTTTCTATTATCAAAATTTTGATACGAATCTGATCATGGATTGATTTTATTATCCAAATATGTTCAAGATGATTGATCCAAAAATAATTTTGGATTGCTACAAATAATTTTATGAGCAACAACAGATAAAATTTGGAAAGGCGTCAAGATCAGACAGACGATTTTGCATAACTGATTGCAGCCAAACCATGAGGAATTTGAAGAAACAATTGAAAACCCATAAACCAAATGGACCCATTTACCTCCACGTAGATATTTTCCCCCCAAAATGCATGATTTGAGAGATATTGATGTCTTTTTACGAGGAAAATTTCAGGTGGCGAAAATTAATAGTGACGCCCAGACTGTTCATTCTGCCCAAATCACTGTGTTGGAACATGCTTTTAATGTCTCACTACCAATTATTTCCAACAAGACAACTGATCTCTTTTCATAACTCACCTTTGATGGTGAAGGAAACACATCTACAGTAGACCATATTTCTAACTTTTTTTATAAGTGTTTAAGACATAAGATCACCGATTCTAATGTTACATGCAGATTGTTTGCTCTCACTTTCCGAGGTCGGGTTAAGGTTTGGTTTGAATCTTTTCAGGCTAATTCTATTCATTCTTTTTCTGAGTTTGTATTTGAGTTTTTATCATATTTTAGCAACTATGATTATGATGAATTAAGTGAAGAATTAAGTTGCTTAAGGAAAGAAAATGGTGAATCATTCAATGATTTTGCAATTAGGTTCATTCATGTTGGTATTAGATTCCCTTTGAAAGAAATGCCGCTTATTAATGAATGGTTTGAATATCTCGTTTCTCTCTCAGAAAAGCAAGATCAATTAATTTTTAACCAATCTGAATTGAGCACTAACACTCAATCTCAAGATGGTTCAAATTTTCGTGTTGATCTTGAAGATTTTGAAGCACCACAATTTTTGTCGACTTCTTTCATTTTGGCAAATCATGAGCCACATAATGCAATTGTCTCATCTAATCATTCTTTGCAAATAATGTCTCCTCCTGTCGAAGAAGGAACCTTTACTTTAAAATATGACAGTTGTCCCACTCTCATAGATTTTATAACAGTTTCTAAAGTAAAAGAGACCGAATGTGAAGTTGATAATCATGTGGATGATAAATCTTCCCCTAATTTAGTTGAATAGATCCATGATCAATCAGTGGGAGACAAAATCATTAGGCAGACTATTAATCAACCTTCTATCTCTAGTGATTTTCTCTCAATTTGTTTCTTACATAATGAACCAAATTGTCTCTTAGAAACTGTCTCATATTATTTAAAAGAGAATACAACATAGGTTGATCATTTTTTACAAGGAGAGGGAACAAAACCATATTTCGAAATGTATATACCTATCATTTCAAGAGATGCATTTCATCTCCTCAATTCTTCTACATATTATTCCTTGTACCCCGATATTTTTGATCCTAATGTTGTGCAATTGCATGTTCCATATTGCCTTGGAGAGAATTCAACATTATATAATCAGGTACAAAGAGATTACCAAATAGAAGATAAAGAGGAAAATAATTCTACCCATGAACACATCAATTCTTATTCTCATCAATTATACGTGGGTAAATCAAGAAATGATTTGAAAGAGTCTCAAATTGCATCTTCTATTGATTCATCTCAATTTGTGATTAAAGAAGAATCTATATTTTTCCATGATCAATTATTTGAGGTTGAAAAGTATAATCAGCCAAATATAATTACCAATGATGATTATTCAAAAATGTTGGTCGTTCCATTTAGTCCACCACAAATAGTTAATCTTGAAGTATTTAAGCTCAATGGAAAGTTTAAAGAGAATGAGACATTTCTTTTCCGATCGAGAATCACGATAAGTTCTCGCCATCTTGATCCAACCTTTTTACAAGATTCCTTCCTTGATAGCCTAATACTTTATTCTCATAAGGAATATTTTTCGTATGTGAATTCTTTCGAACAATCCCATGTTAGTAATTTCATGTATTATGACAGGGTTGCAGATTGGTTGGAGTATTCATATCTCAAAATGTTTCCAGGGAATGATAAGATTATCTTCACTTTATTAAGAGATCAAGGAGGTAACTTTAACACAGTCATTTTACATCCTTCAGATGGAGAAAATATGGAATGAAAGGAACATTGTCGGGAGGATGGGGTACTTATGTCTAGGTCAATGGTTATGTCAGGTCCCCATAACTCTCACAAGCTTCACAATCTCATTTTTTCATATTTTTGTGACCCATATATTGACAAAATTGCAGAATGGCTGGAGGATTCATACAAAAAGAATGTTCAAGGGAATGGTAAGATCATGATTGCTTTGTTTTTAAATGATGATGATAAAGGTAAGTATGATATATTTTTGTTATATTTCGATATACTACCATTCTTGTTAGTAATATTTGATCTTTTTTCCATTGCAGGATTGGAGTTACTCCAATGGCTACATTGGAAGCATGACTTCACTTAGTATTTTTTATTTGTTTAGTAGTTAGAGCAGATTTAGGAGTAGGTTTTATTTTAGTTTTATTTCTCAGTTTTTATCTTTGTAATAATGCAGTTATGAACACAAGCATGCACACCAAGAGAACCATAATATGAATGTTGTCAGGGAAGTCCACTTTAAATCTTTTTCTCTCTGCTTTTCATTGAATATTTCTTTTTGAAAACGTAGTATCATCATGAAAATTTTAAATGGAAAGTAAAGAGATAAGTAAATTTGAACTATCAATTCAACCTTGAACCAAGGTGCCACGAGTAGGACTGCACTCATCTTAATGAGGATTTTCCTATTTTTAGTCTCTTTTATTTTTAATAATAATGCTTGGTCAAAGTAACATCTTATGCATCACTATCTTAAGAAAAGAACTTGCTCGCACATGATATTTTATATGATTTAGTTCTTCCTTTATTTTACAGTGAGATGATAGTGGATACAAAAACTCAAGTTTATCTTTGACCAAAATCATTTCCTAAAAAGTTTTCTTTTGCTCTTTTGATTTTGTGTACTTCTGATTTTGAATCCCATTAATAAAATTTGATTTCGTTTGTTGTGTGTTTTTGTTTTCTTTGATTATTTTAAATGAGTTTTCTTCTTATCTTTATTTTTGAATCAATATATTTCTGATCAAAGAGATATTGTTGAAGGAAGCATTTATTTTAAGACTTGTGTTTTTCAAGCAATTTGAAATAGTTCAAAGAGTTTATGATATTAAGATATAGCTCAGACAATTGATTTTTAAGTCAATTGTCACTCTCATTTTGTCTTCAAATTATCTTTGCTAGAGTATTACGCCAGAGATATGGTTTAAATCTTTGGGAATTATGATGATCTTTAAAATTTTTACATCGTCCATATTCTTAAGGAATCACTTTTAAGTGCTTTCCCATTCTTTAGATGATTTCTTAAAGGAAATCTAAAATCTCCAAACCATGATAAAACTTCCAGTTTTGAAAGAAAATAAATAACATGGTCAACTATTCACTTGTATTGCAATTAACCTCCAGTATCACTTTGCTCTCTTTGTCATCAAGAAATCTATAATTGTATTATTATTTAAAAGTGGCATAAGAGGGTTGAAAGCACTTATGTGTGGGAAGTGTGTGTAAACCCGTCGAGGTACTGAACAGACTCGCTGGCAGCGGGTAAATGCACACATGATACCAAGACAACTTCGTCGGGGTATTGAACAAGCCTGTTGGCAATGGAGCAATGTTGGGTCGAGAGGTAGCAGGTATATGTTTTTAAATTAGCTTTTATGGAAGTATACATCATGTCGATACAACTATTGGATGGGATTAAATCATTTGAGTGGGTTAAATGACATCCCTGTCGAGGCTATGGATGCCTGCTGGTAGCAGTGGCTCTGCTAACAATATTGAAGTTCTTTTATAAACATCGTGACTCTTTGATTAAGACATTATTTCAGGTTATAATCCTCTGCAAAGAAAATTCTGTTTTCTAGTTATAGCATTGAGCTTATCCTAACACTATATGGTCTTAGAGTGAATTTATTTCAGGGAGCTTAAATCCTTTTTCAAGTCTTATTATTTTCTTCCTAAGATGAAATATTACCAGATTAGAGATAACTGCTTCACCTAGTAAGTCGCCATTTGTTGGGCCCCAACAACTCCCCCTATATTTTTACAAAATTTAAAGGGCCCCTATTAGAATCTTGATAATTATAATGAGCTACAGAATCAACCTTTTCAAATAGTTCCATACCTTGTCTTGCTTTGAGACAAACTTAAGACATTCACTATAGTATGATATATTCATTACAAGAGTATATGTCAAAAGTTAGAAACGAGCATACAAATCTCAATTTAAACAAAAACGTTATTTTTTATCAAATGTTTACTTTCGTTTAAATTATGATTATGTGTTCTTTATTTTGATCATTAGCAAGTTTGACTATTTTGAATAATGGGTTCAATACTTCATCAAATAATATGTTGGTTGGTTTCTCATTTTCATGAAATCATTTGGTGATATTAATTAATTAAATTCTTTTTTCATTTTGCATCTCATTTCAAAATAATAATAATAAAAGAATTATCTATCATTTATTTGATTTTGTAAAAAACTAAAATTAATATTTTTTCTCCATTAACTTGAAGCTTCTAGATCATATTTGAAAGCAAATTATAAACAATGTTTGTTTATAAGTTATAGTTAGTTTAAATTCATTTTTTATTTTTCTAGATTTTGTTTTATTCACAATTTTTGGGTTATTAATTTAGGTTTCTTTTTGTTTAACAGGTTTCTATTATCAAATATTTGATACAGATCTGATCATGGTTTGATTTTATTACCCAAATATGTTCAAGATGATTGATCCAGAAATAATTTTGGATTGCTACAAATAATTTTATGAGCAACAACAAATAAAATTTGGAAAGGCGTCAAGATCAAACAGACGATTTTGCAAAACTGATTTCAGCCAAACCGTGAGGAATTTGAAGAAACGATTGAAAACCTAGAACCCAAATGGACCCATTTACCTTCCGCATAGAGATTTTTCCAAAAACATGCACTATTTGAGAGATATTGATGTCTTTTTACGAGACAAATTTCAGGTGGTGAAAATTAATAGTGATACCCAGATTGTTCATTCATTTTATAAATATATGAGAAAGATCAGAGCCAAGAATTGGAGAGGAGGATTTTAATCCTTTCTCTTTTGTATATTATTTCTTTTGTAAATTTTTTATTTCTTTTCAAATGGAGTAATGGATGGCTGGAATCTTTGGGAGAATGGACGAGTATTTTCAAAGAAGAATATGGAATTCCAGGCTACTTAATGGCTTTTGTCCTGTGAGTAAAATGGTTTTATTTTCATTATAATATCTTCATATTCTTCGAATAATTGATTATGCATTGATTTAAATAGATTTAGTTTTTTTTTATCAATACATGGTTAATTATTATCATTTATGTATTAATTTTTCCAATCTTTAATCTCTATTATCCAAAAGATTTCTTCCAGGACTACATAATGGACAAGTGATTCCAAAAACTTAATAGAACGGCATATATGCATTTTGGCTTTAGCCTTTTGTTTATAATGTTGTTATTTATGTTTTTTTTAATCCTGTTACATGTGCAGGTCTGATATCTTTAGATTAAATGATC
>ML796849.1:267208-314152 GCA_009831015.1 Picea engelmannii
ATCAAAATACAAATGCTGTGATTATATCTTCGATTTAAATAATGGGATTTATCTTTGAGTTTTAAATTGAATGATAAAATGCATAGATTGCTTCCAGATTTATCTTGCTGTAATCATGTATAATTATGAGATCACAGGTTTATATTTGTGTTTCCTTTTCTGTCATTAAAACCTAAGCTGCCAATACATGTTATGAATTTATTTAGAACAATCATAAGGTTCATTGCAGATTTCTCTCTTGGACATGGCAGTTGGATGTTCACCACTCACGCAGATGCTTGGATACACCTCACTAATTCACTGACAGGATAGTTTCTTTGTATTTTTCTGTCATTTACATATCATTGAAACTAGAATGTGTGGTTCAGCTTTGACTATCCACATGTTCATGTTTCATTAACTTTTTTTGCAAGATTCTTTAAATTTATAAAAGAAAAATAATAAATATTTTTATGTTCTTTCTTTATTTGCTTCCTAGAAGCAATCATTTTTCACATCGATTTTCGTAAGTTTCGATTAAAACTTGCAGCTTGTAAATCATGTAAATAAACGAGACTTATATATCTTCTGCTTAAATACAACTACTACAGTTACATTAGAACATATGTACATATATATATATATATATATATATATATATATATATATAGTGTTTCAGCTCTTTTATTTATTTTATTTGTTTCTTCTAGGACTTTAGATTGGATAAACGAAGCTATTAAACCCGTTAGAATGAGTTATACCAAACGACTTGGGTTATTTAGACAACCCCGAACCAGACTCATTCTTCCAATTGACAGACGATCATTTTTGCCTGTCAACATGTCGATACCTATATGGCTTCAGTGATCACGGGAGATCAGATTGTACTCCATGGTATACATATATCTTCAGACTAGTTTTGAGACTGTTTCTACTGGGCCTTGTTCGTGACTATGACAACTTTTTGGCATGTAACCGCATTTGTATTTGCCTATTCATGTCCATGTACACTTGTTTGGTATATTTTTCACATGTATCTGCAATGTATTTTGGCAGCCATGTATGCAAAGTCAGTACAAAATGTAATGAGTGATCGATTTCATCCAACTGGTTCTCTACCACTCCACTTCTAGTTTATTTATTATGTATTTCGGCCATCACAGATTCTCCTCTGACCTCACACATTAGGGGGCATCTATTATAGCAAGATTTGTCTCACCCTATGAAATCTTATAGAGAGGGCCTTATTCCATTCCCCCATGCGGACTTACTTTCCCTGATTTATAAATCCAGAGACAAAAACAAACATTTTCCCACTTGTATGCATCTTGCAAGCTATACAACAAGCGTATACGCTGGCTGCTCCACTACAGCCCACGTACATCGAGATTTGTGTCATAAAATCAAAATTAAATGTCGGGTTTCCATGTCACGACATGAGATCTCTGATCCTTGGCCTTACATATACTAGAAACGTTCCGAATCGGCCCTTTAGTTGCATTTTGAAGGCTATAAAGAAGCCAATTCCGAGCTATGGAAAAGAGGAGAGAATTGAACTTTGAGAGCAAAGTTACTCTGGAGAAATTATTACTTCATTATTGAGTCTGCAACCCTTTGTCCTTTAAGTCTGAATACAGTGTTCAACCCCCAAACTCTTCCCTTATTGATGGAGAACCTCTTTGTCTCCCTTATATGAGGTTGCCTTTGGTGGAGGATTGAAGTGGTGGAGGCCTAGTTGGAAGGAACTCGGTTTCTTGGTTCCAAACCGTGTCGACACGAAAGTCTGTAATGTTTCACTTCTACTGATCATTTATTAATAGAAATAATCCTTTCCTGTCCAATTGATATCTTGCAAACATATGTATTATGATCCATGGGAATGTTTGTTTTGTATATTGATGAATTATTCTACCTAATTTGCTAACCTGTTATATGTCACATACCCACTACGACATAATATATTTTTTTCCTTTTTCTTGAGGACAGAATCCTCGAATTCCTACAGGGGCCTAGCGCAGGCTAGATCTTCCCTTGTCCACCTCCATGTGATCGTTGGTTACGACCACAAGCCAAACAAACTAGGCACCTTTTCACATTTCACGACTCAACGATATAGGCGCATCAAGTCTTTCGACTATGAAAACCACGAAACCCGAAATCTCACCTTCGAGGAGATCGACGACTGTGAGTCTCCCTCTACTTCAACGGTCCTGACCGTATCGGGATTTCGGTAACCGATAGTTTGTAAAGCAAGAGAATCGAGTCTTTCGACTCTTCAAACCCCGAAATATGAAATGGGATAAGGTACTCGGCTCCACCCTTGTCTCGGTGTCATGTGACCTCCGGCTAGGATGCGAGTCTCAACTCCTATCTCTTTCGGGTTTCGTGACTTCACAATTCCTATTACAAGTGTTCCTTACCTTTTGGAATGCCGAACCCTAAAACATGATATAGGTCAACAGGGTGTTGACTCCTTCCCTGTGAAGAGAACGCGCCACTTGTCACCTCCATGTGACCCTTGTTCTGGGATGTACCACTTGTCATCCACCTGGCTCCTACATCTGGGATGTTCCACCTATCCGCCCGAGCCGTTGATTTTTGAGACTCAAGAGAACAACGAAATTTCGCCCCCTTATCTCTACAAACCTCGAATTTCAATACACAGGTTCTTGTACGAGATCCAACGATCCCCGGTGGTTTGGATCCAACGGTCCAGATTCTTTTAGAGTTTTCCCCGAACTCGGGCCACTCACCACGCGTCTCCTCCGATGCACGGTCCAGACTCTTTCGAGACACCTCCTTTCTACCACAGAGTGCGTTGGGGTTTCGGGCACCAGGATTTTGTGACTTGCGAAAACGACGGATCTTGCCCTTGGGTTTCCCGGGTGCCGAAACGCCGAAACCTATTCACTCTATACTGATTCGGGGTTTCACATACCGGGCTTTTGTGACTTGCGAAGACAAGGGGTCTTGCCCTTGGGTTTCTCGAGTGCCGAAACACCGACCGACAACCACGTGTCCTCTACAAATGGTCAGTCCAGGTAACTCCCCTGGATCTTGGGATCTATGGTCACGATTCCTTCGCTATTTGTGAAGGCCAAAAAGGGGTCGAGGCATTAGCGCCTACATTCCTTCCTCCAATATAGTGGTCGTGATAGACCTCATATCCTCTAAAAGGATCTCGTCTGTTCATCTAGAAAACAAAAGGGTACTCTCTTTCGGTATTTGAAACTCACTATCCTTCCTGAACTTCGTCAACTATGAAGGACTTGAGAGCGTTGCACTCTTTCTCCTGGACTTGACTCTTAGAAGAGTCTTCAGTACAACTATTGCGCTCCTTCATCAAGTGGTTCTGGGGTTCTATTTGATCACAGAGAGACTGTGCATAATCGACACTACCTGATCTCATGAACTTAACGAAATCCATCCTCCAAGGGACTCAGGATGACTATGCGAGTAAACCATCGTACATGCAACTACGCCTAAGATCAACAGGCTCACAGTTCGTGGCTCTAGCTTAAGACACTACATAACTCCATAATTTATGGGAACAAGTCATGTCCGAACCCTATAATTTATTTCTTTCCTAATTATACAACTCAACAAAAAATAGAAGGGATACAGTATATCCATTAAGAATTCATTCACATTCCTTAAAGCAAGCACAACATACCAATTCATACACCATTACAACTAAATTACACAGGGTCAGAATTCACTTATCTATTACAGGTTGCCGCCAACCAACTGACTATGGGTGTTCATCCTTCCACCCGACCATAGGATCAGAGGCATTCAATATTAACACTCTGGCCACCCCCATGCCAAGCCATGATATCACCAGGGAACTCTCACTCTTCTCGAGGGTTCTCTCTCTATTTTCAGTTTCTATTTGGGTCCTGTTTTCTGCAACTCGAAGCTTTCTTGCTTGCTTTTGGCCTCGACGAGGTTTCTCAGATGCCCTTCAGCATCAAGCTCTCAGCCTTCTGTTCGTGATTCACTGGAGAGCTTCGCACCTCTCCCTTTCGAGCTCCCATTCTCGTCTGGTGTCTGGTGTCTCTCCTCTCTTGCTGCCTCTGTGTGTATAATTGTCACCTTCCTTCTGTTAGAAGGAAGCTTGGCTCCGCCTGGTCTGTCAAACCCTATGGTACCTTAGGATGACTTCTTGCAACTAGATCATGCTCCCATTCATGGGGGTGGTTGGTAGTTCAACAACCAGTCCTTGCCTCATTAACTGATTTCTCTCCCCTAGTGATATCATGGCCAGTAATTTCAAGGCTTCACCCCCACATTCAGTTATTGGCAACTCAAACAATAATACATTTACATTGTCCTCATGCATTAGCATGGTAATTCCTATTTTATGATTAATTACAAATTGGGGGAAACAGGGTGTTACAAATCCCTCCCCCTTAAAGGAACATCGTCCTCGGTGTTCTTTCTCAAAAAACTTGTCATGCCTTCCTCATTTGGCCACTTCAGAAGTCTTGACCTTCATCCTCGTCCAGGTCCTTTTTTAGGATCTGAGTCTTCTTTATCTGCCTTCAATAATTCTCGGACACAAGCATATTAACCACAATTTTTTGCGAAAACATCCTACTGTTGTTCAAAATTCAAAAGGAAAATTTCATATTCTAGCACAATACTTATTTGTGTAGTTTGTGGATCTGTATCCACATGGTATTTTTGTTATCCATGCTCATCGCTTTCCTTGACGTACCCATTGGGTGCATGATTCCAATTCAATAGCTCACAAGAGCTATCATGGTTTCATCTTCCTTTCCAAGGTTTTTCCGCACGGGAAACTACCCACTGTGTGCATGATCCCAATAGTTTACAAGAATTATTAAGGTCTCCTCTTCCCTGTGGTCACTCACCCTCTAGGCCTAGGCTCAAGCATCCCCTTCACTATTATACAATCCCTTGGGTGATCCATCTTACCCTGCTGAGGTTTTCTTGCACATGAATATTTTAGAGACTCTATCAAGTCTTACAGTCGAGGCATCCCTCGGACATGCTCTACCGAGGCATACCTCCAGCTTGTGTTACCTCAACATAATTTATTTCAGGCGATCATGACTCATCACGGGGTTTTCACAGCTTAGTAGTAGCCATGTTCATCATCTTCATCTTTGACAACCTTCATCTGTTCCTTATGGACAAATCTTTTCTCCTCACCTGTATCACAGGTATATAAAATTCATGAGACATTATCATAACTTTTAACCTTCAGAATGTTATTGCAAATCTGTCACCCATAGATTTTCCAATCTCACAATTTGTTTTCATATTTGTTCCGCACAGGAACCAGATTCATAATTATGGGACTTTCCTCCCCCTGATGGTTTGGCTCAGCAGGTAATTGGTCTTCCTTATGGACTTACAACACTGCCATATCCAAGACTCTTTGCTTCCTGTAATTCATTCTTTCCACAACCAAACAAACTGTTAGTCTCATCTCAACATACCAAAGTTTTCAAAACGTAATTCAACATTTTAAAAGGGTTTTAACAATTGTGTCAAATATCCATGGCCATATTCATACCCAATGCATTCTTGCATTGTTTTTCAAGTTCGTCACACTTTATGACCAGTTCTTGGCCATGGGGCGTTAGAATTTAACCAGCCTTTTCCTCATATTTTTTATTGGTTTTCTTTCAGTGTTCCAGTAGGACCATACTACCTGCTACAGGCCGATTACGATCCTACATGAACTCAAATTTTTTTACATGAATGCCTTTACACATTCCTTGATTGTCAATGCATTCATGACATATCAATTCATGAGTTCTTCCAAGGTTACAAACAATGTTTACTACTAGAGGTTCATACCTCCTGAGTCATACCTTACTTGGGTATCCAAGGCATACAACTACCTTTTTCAATTTTCATGCATAACGTGAGACAATAAAATATTTCGGAAGGGGTTCTTACCGAATCCCTTCATACCTTGTGCGACACAGGCACAAATATCTTTATACCGGTTCTTGGCTGCTAGCACCTTCTTTCTTATTTTTATCTCATCACCAGTGCTTTATGGGGACTTTTACAGTCTTGTCAATAATCTTTCACTCACAACCTTCCCCTGGTCATTCTTTGTTTGAGGTTGCCCATCATTGGTGATTGTCTTCCTCAATAGCTCCAATTTATTTCTATACACATCATGCATCATCATAGACACAATTACATTAGTCATAATACTAAACCAAATGCATGTATCATAACATTCGGGTTCATAAACATCCTTAAATGTTTCCATAAGTGAAACACAACAATTCTCAATCATTTTCACAGTATTGCAACCATCGTTACTATGGTGTCAAAACATTTTCGTTCATCAATGTACTAGCTTTCTCATCCCATAGAAAACATAATGCTCAGCAAGGAAAGAATTGAGGGCTCTCCCCTTCTTCAAATCCTTTCTACATCGCCTGGGGATTTTTGGCCCAGTCGAGTTATCTCTAAGGTCTCACTGCCTTTTCTTAATCACAACTTCACCTTATCAGTTACACGTGCTCATTTATTCATTTAATCATACTCAGGGGGTTTACTTGCCTCTTACCAACTATACCAGTTTCCACAACTGCTCTTTTTCTAAGTAGCCTTGGTTAGGCCTCACCCTAACCCTTTTTGGGATACCACAACATGCTTTAATAGCAACTCTTTGCTCATAATGAATCATGAACATGTGCATTCTACACACTTCCATTCGGTTATCAGAATGGGCAATATTTGGTTGTTAGTCTTCTATTAATTTCATGATTCTTTAAAAATGTAATCCAGGATTCTTATATATGGACAGGCCTTGCAGTCCATTATCCAACCTTCAACAATTATTAAGGTTGTGACTCTGTTCCTCTGACAGAGTCCTTATACGGTTCCTCCACCAGGAACTCCTTCAGCATGCAACTTCCTTGTTGCATATCCATCACTATTGTGATGGCCTCAACCTTGAGTTAGCTTCTAGTTTTTTTTTTTTACTAAACATTCCCCTTAAGGAATATAAAACTGCATCTTATTGTTAAGATCAGTCAATTCAGATTCCTTCTCATGTGATGCTCAAAGGCGTAAACATTTGTCTCTTATTATGACAAGAGAGCATCTTTTCTCATTTACCCTTTCATCTAATTATATTGGCACTTCCTGAGGAAATGGAATACATTCCCCTCAGGCTATTATTTGGAACATAACTTTCATGACTCCCCAGAATGGAGTTAGCTATGCCTCCATAGTATTCCTTCAATCTTGGAAAAAGAAATACTTGCTTTATATTTCACTCATTGGGAAAAACCATATCGTGCCTGTAACTATACTCTTACAGCATACATGTGCATTACTTTGCACATTTAGTATCATTCATACCTTACTGGTATTAATATCAGGCTTCCTATTATGAAGCTTCCCATCATACCTTACTGCATTCAACTCATGCGTATTCATCATACTAGCTCACACCTTCTACTCACGTGACCACCGACGGTGACCACGATCCGAACTAAAAGGCACTTCACGTTTCACGAATTCAGGATTCAGGTTTGTAAGGAACTTTGGTTCTTTGATCCCCAAAATATGAAAACCCAAAAGATTGAAGCTAAGGTTTTCTTGGCTCTTTTATTCACATGACCCTTCACTCAGAACCTGGGGTCAACTCCAAGACACGCTTCAGGATCTCGTGTTTCAGCGAATCTGCGGACAACGCTCCACCATTTCCCAAAACTTCTGATCCACGAGGATCCAACAACCTGGATTCCATAGTATAGATCTCTATGCCAATCAACGGTCCTAATCAAATCCCGGATTTCCACCTTTCGGGATTCTGGTAGAGTCCTTACCCCTTAACTCCCGATTTCGAATCCCCAAAAAGTGTATGTGTCAGATCAACGATCCATCGCCTGTCTCGATCCAACGACTTAGGTTGGATGTCGGGATTTCGTGACATGTGAGTCCTCAAAACTCTGCCCATTGACTTCTAAACCTTTGACCCCTGAAGATCCAATTACACCGGATCTATGGTTCAGATCATCTGCTAATCAATGACCTTGATTGAATCGATGATTTACCTGGCGCGACTTTGGAAAGTCTATGCTTCTATTTTCCTAATAGATGAAACCTCGAAGCTCTAGATCAATGGCTCTCATTGATTCCAATCTAACAAATACTATTCCTCCTGAGCTTGTGAGTGATGAGAGGTTATCAGCCTTATCTTCTCCGCTGATCAACTAGATCTAATGGTTCACGAAATTTCGGTATTCCTCCCTCCGAGAATTCCACCGTCCGTTCAGAATCTCGATACCCGAAATGTTGAAATTTCAGATCAGACCAACGGTCACCAACGACTCTCCAACCAACGGTCGCCAATTATGTCGTGATTTCGTGTTTTGCAACTTCGAGACTTCTATTATGAAGAGCCTCGAATCCTTCGATCCCCAAAATCATGAAATTTTGGAGTTCTCAATCTGAGGGTCCCGATTCTTCCACGATCTGACAACTCAGATCTCGTCGGGGTTTCGCGTATCGGGATTTCATGATTTCACGTGTTGCGAAGTCGACAGACCTTTCACCTCCATTCTCCTGATCCTTGAAAATGTGAAATTCTCTTCTAAACGATCAATGGTCCAGATCACTCCTTGATCAACGACTATGATCTTTTTGTGAATTTCTCACTGCTTCTTCCAAGCCCATTTGTTTTGTGAAATTCCAGTATCTCCTCACAACTAACCAGTGTGCTACTTCTCCGAGATTGAACAACTCGAAGCATTTCGGTTCTTTCTGAATGGATCTTGACTCTCGATCCTATCCAATCTTTAAAATTCTTTTCTGAAGGATTTCTCCCGCTCAATCCTCCATACTTGTTCTTTCTTCGAACTTCAGTTTTCTGTGCTTCACCTTTGAACGCTTCAACTCTTCGAAACTTAGAAACTTTTTCTAAGGGTTTCCTCTTCAAGTCTTAAAACCACTATTACCCCTAGTATAATCCGTGCTCAACCTCTGGAGTTTTCAAAATTTAACACAAGCTTGAGTCTATATGCATGTTTGGCATACCAAATTTCCCCGCTATCTCTTTTGAGATTTTAAGTTACTTACAGGACTAATCTCATAGTCATAACTCATACGGATGTTACCCTTTCTTTATGGGAACAACCAACAAGGGTCACTCTTGGGAATTAGCAATAGTCCCAAAGGACTCCTCTAAATCTTGCTCAAACAGATTATCCTTATTGTCGATCCCAACCATTATAGGGCAGGTAATCTGACCCTACATATTTTCATCAGTCCTCTCAACCGTGAGGAGTTATATGCTCAGGGTTTAGTCTTTTAATAATGCAGTAATTACAACTTTCTAAGGATCCTACCAATCCTTACCAGATTTCTCAAATCATGAAGGAGTTATTTATTTGGATCTTAATTCTTACCCAACCAACCATCTCCATTGCAAGAGACTCTACCTACTTTAGTAGGTAGCCATCGTCACACTTGTAATAGAACAACTCAGTTCATGTACCTTTTCTGGCTTGTGCCGCTCCATAGCATAATTTATTCCACCTCTATTATTCACACTTAGGTCTTATCAGTAATATTGATCAGTGCATCCCTACTCCTATAAGAGTAGTTATCATTTTAACAGAGTGGTTAAAGAAATTCCCAAATTACAGTTTCATTCCGCGGTCCTTCTTCTTAAAGAGAAAATGCAGATAACAATATCTCCTTACGCGACTCGTACATGAGCCCAAGCAGTCCAAGTGTTGTAACCATGCTCTGATACCAATTTGTCACATACCCACTATGACATAATATATTTTTCGCCTTTTTCTCGAGGGATAGAATCCCAAAAGTCCTATGGGGGCCTAGCGCAGTGTAGCTCTTCCCTTGTCCACCTCCATGTGATCGTTGGTTATGAACACATGCCAAACAAACTAGGTGCCTTTTCGCATTTCGTGACTCAACGATACAGATGCGTCAAGTCTTTCAACTCTGCAAACCCCAAAACCCGAAATCTCACCTTCGAGGAGATCGACAACTGCGATTCTCCCCCTGCTCCGATGGTCCTGGCCATATCGGGATTTCAATAACCGGGAGTTCGTAAAGCAAGAGAGTCGAGTCTTTCGACTCTTCAAACCCCGAAATACGAAATGGGCTAAGGTACTCAGCTCCACCCTTGTCTCGGTGTTATGTGACCTCCGGCTAGAATGCAAGTCTCAGCGCCTATCTCTTTCAGGTTTTGCGACTTCGCAATTCCTGTTGCAAGTGTTCCTTACCTTTTGGAATGCCAAACCCAAAAACAAGATATAGGTCAACATGGTGTTGACTCCTTCCCTATGACGAGAACACACCACTTGCCACCTCCACGTGACCCTTGTTTTTGGATGTACCACTTGTCATCCACGTGGCTCCTACATTTGGGATGTGCCACCTATCTGCCCAAGCCATTGGTTTTCAGGACTCAAGATAACAACGAACTGCTGTCCCCTTCTCTCTACAAACCTTGAATTTCGATACACGGGTTCTTGTACGAGATCCAATGATCCCCGGTGGTTTGGATCCAACGGTCTAGATTCTTTCAAAGTTTTCCCCGAACTCGGGCTGCTCACCACGTGTCTCCTCTGATGGACGGTCTAGACCCTTTCAGGACTCCTCCTTTCTACCACAAAGCACGTCAGGGTTTCGGGCACCGGGATTTCGCTACTTGCGAAAACGAGGGATCTTGCCCTTGGGTTTCTTGGGTGCCTAAATTCCGAAAACTATTCACTCTATATTGCTTCAGTGTTTTGCATATCGAGCTTTTATGACTTGTGAAGACAAGGGGTCTTGCCCTTGGGTTTCCCGGGTGCCAAAATGTCGAACATAAGCCATGTGTCCTCTACAAATGGATGGTCCATGTAACTCCCCTGGATCTTGGGATCTATGGTCCCGATTCCTTCGTTATTTGTGAAGGGAAAAAAGGGGTCGAGGCATTAACGCCTACGTTCCTTCCTCAAATCTAGCGGTCGTGACAGATCTCAGATCCTTTGAAAGGATCTCATCTATTCATCTAGCAAATGAAAGTGTAATCTCTTTCGGTATTTGAAACTCGCTATCCTTCCTGAACTTCGTCAACTATGAAGGACTTGAGAGTGTTGCGCTCTTTCTCCTAGACTTGACTCTTAGAAGAGTCTTTAACACAACTATTGTGATCCTTCATGAAGGGGTTCTGGGGTTCTATTTGATCACAGAGAGCCTGTGCATAATCGACACTACCTCGCATGAGCTTAATGAACTCCGTCCTCCAAGGGACTTAGGACGACTAGGTGAGTAAACCATCGTACATGCAACTACGCCTAAGATCGACGAGCTCACAGTTTGTGGCTCTAGCTTAAGACACTACAAAACTCCATAATTTATGGGAACAAGTCATGTCCGAACCCTATAATTCCTTTCTTGCCTAATTATACGACTCAATAGAAAATAGAAGGGATACAATATATCCATTAAGCATTCATTCACATTCCTTAAAGCAAGCACAACATACCAATTCATACACCATTACAACTAAATTACACATGGTTAGAATTCACTTATCTATTACAGGTTGCCACCAACCAACTGACTGTGGGTGTTCGTCCTTCCACCTAACCATAGGCTCAGAGGCATTCAATATTAGCACTCTGGCCACCCTCGTGCAAGCCATGATATCACCAGGGAACTCTCACTCTTCTTGAGGGTTCTCTCTCTATTTTCAGTTTCTGTTCGGGTCCTATTTTCTGCAACTCAAAGCTTTCTCGCTCGCTTGTGGCCTCGACGAGGTTTCTTAGATGCCCTTCTGCATCAAGCTTGTGACCTTCTGTTTGTGATTCGTTGGAGAGATTCACACCTCTCCCTTGCGAGCTCCCATTCTCATCTGGTGTCTGGTGTCTCTCCTCTCTTGCTGCCTCTGTGTGTATAATTATCACCTTCCTTCTGTTAGAAGGAAGCTCGGGTCCGCCTAGTTTGTCAGACCCTGCGGTACTTTAGGATGACTTCCTACAGCTAGACCATGATCCCATTCATGGGGGTGGTTGGTAGTTCACCCACCGGTCCTTGCCTCATTAACTGATTTCTCTCCCCTAGTGATATCATGGCCAGTACTTTCAAGGCTTCACCCCCACAGTCAGTTATTGGAAACTCAAACAATAATACATTTACATTGTCCTCATGCATTAGCATGGTAATTCCTATTTTATGATTAATTACAAATTGGGGGAAACATGGTGTTACATTATATCATCATTATATGCTTGTTTTTCTTGTTTGTTGAGAACTTGTTATAGGTATAAAGCTTTGGGTCAAAGTGATCAACGATGGACATCATCAAACATTTGGATGAGGTAAGCCTCTTTCTTACTTCTCTTGCACATTAGTTTATATAGCATATGTTGTAATTGATTCAATTTCTACAGTCACACCTGTCTGTTGTGGAACTATGCCACACATGAATTGAAACTTACTGCCATTGTTCACGCATCAAAGATGTGGAGGCATTATCTCATGGGAAAGATATTTGAATTAAGAACAAACCATAGTGGTCTGAAGTATCTTTTTGAACAACCAACTTTGAATGCCAGGAAAACAATATGGATGGAACTTTTAAGTTTATATGACTTTGATATCAAGCATATCAAAGGAAAAGAAAAAAAATTTGCCAATAGAAGAATACATCTCATGCATGATACAATTGTTAGTATGCATCATTCAGACTTGAAGGGAATAATTTTAGATATTATTGTTACAGATTAGCATTACCTACAGGTAAAGGAAATCTTGTAGCAAGAGGATGTACAACAAAAAATGAAAGAGTATGAGATGAACTTTGAATGCCAGGAAAACAATATGGCTGGAACTTTTAAGTGAATATGACTTTGATATCAAGCATATCAAGGGAAAAGAAAATAAAGTTGTTGATAAAAGAATATATCTCATGCATGCCACAATTGTCAGTATGCATTAGTTAGACTTGAAAGGTAGAATTTTAGATACTGTTGTTACAGATCATCATTACATATAGGTAAAGGAAAGCTTGCAACAAGAGGATGTACAACAAAAAATGAAAGAGTATGAGATCAAGGAAGATGGATTACTTATGCATAAAAATAGAATTTATGTTCCTAGTTACGGAGAACTTAGGAATCTGTACTAAAATAAATTCATAATGTTCCATATGCTGGACATCTCGGTTACCAGAAAATAATTATAGTAGTAAGAAGCTAGTTCTTTTGGCCTAGAATGAAAAAGGATGTTGCTTATTACATCACCAAATGTATGGAATGTCAGAAAGTAAAGGCTGACCATAGGCACCCAACGGGTTTGCTACAACCATTACCAATTCCAGGGAAGAAGTGGGAAGTGATAACCATTGATTTTATAACTAAATTTCCCAAGACAACAAGGAAACATGGTTTAATCATGATAGTGGTTGATAAATTGACAAAGGTTGTTCATTTTGTTTCCATAAAAACAACTCACACAACAACTAATATTGCATAAATTTACATGAGGGAGATTGTTAGGTTGCATGGGATACTTAGGACAATTGTTTTGGACAGAGACACAAATTTTAATTCAAATTTCTGGAAGGGATTATTCAAAGGATTTGGTACAAATATGAACTTTAGCACATCATACCATCCTTGGTCGGATGGGCAGACAGAGAGAGTCAACTGAGTAATTGAAGGCATTTTGAGAATGTATGTGATGGATAAGCCATCTAAGTGGGAAGATTACTTGCACTTGGTTAAGTTCGCCTATAATAATGGGTATTAAGCTTCATTGAATATGAGACCATTTGAAGCTTTGTATGGTAGAAAATGAAATACTCTAGTGAGCCGAGACAATCCAACAGATAGAGTGGTACTTGGGCCAGAGTTTCTCAAGGAAATGGAAGACAAGATGGTTAAGATTAAGAAAAATTTAAAGGCAACTCAAGATAGACATAAAGTTTATGCAGATAATAATAAGACATCAAGAGAGTTTAAAGCAGGGGAGCATGTGATTTTGAAATTAAAGACCAAAAGGATCTCTTTGAAGTTGGGTAGTTGCACAAAGCTGGCAGCCATATTTTGTGGTCCATTTGAGATATTGGACATAATAGGGCCAGCTGCATACATGCTTGCATTTCCTGTTTCCACGAATGCGCATAATGTATTTCATGTGTCTTTGCTAAATAAATATGTACATGATCCTAACTGTGTTATTGAATGACATCTGATTCAGGTAGAGATAGAAGGAGACTTTTAGGTCCAACCAACGCGAATATTGGACATAAAAGTCAAAACGCTCCAGAATCGAGTTATAGAGTTGGTAAAAGTTCAGTGGACTTGCTGCGGTCCCGAAGATGCTATCTGGGAGCATGAAGATGTCATGCAGGCGGAGTACCCACAAATTTTTGAATAAATTTTTATATTTTGATCTTTGCTTTGTATATGCACTGAGGAGAGTGCCAAAACAAAGGGGAGGGGATGTAACACCCCTGATTTTGAGCCCCATATTAAATAATGTATTTTTTAAACTACTGAGAGGCCAACGTGCCTCAAAAATGTAATTTTTTGATCATTATTAATAATAAATACATCGATGGCTACTAGAAAGACAAGGACTAGAGTTATAGGGAGCTATGATTCCACAAGAGAGGGGAGCTTGAGGGACTAAGTGTTTATTTCATTTTTTTAATTACCCATTTTGTTTAATGGGGGAAATCAATTACATGAGATCCTTGGTGGAAGGACATGAGGTTATTGATTCCTAAGAATTACACAAACCCATCCCTGGTCTGTTGGGGGCTTTATTCTTTCTCTTCGTCCCGTTCTCGTTCTTATTCCTCTATTGGTTGCCTCACTCATGCATTCATTCATTCACTCCTTCACTCACTTGCTCACTGTTCACCCCTCTTGTGGATATTTCACTTCATTCTCTCCCTCACTCATTCATCTTTCCTCATGCGTGTCTTGGATCGAGAAAGGAAGATGATTTGTTAAAGTGCAACCATGGTATTATTAGTTGTAGAGATTGCTAGTCTAATCCAGCCATGATTTGAGACATGCATGTTTGAGATGCGTGGTCTGTGTCCAGATATTCTCAGAGCTACGAGTCCTGAGAGTCCCAACATGGAGATTCTAGACCAGCTGCACTAGAGCCATGGAGGGAGAAGGATTACCTGAGGCACTGCGTAGTAGAGAAGGGTGGGGGTCCATTCTCTTGGGGTACACAGGATGGGTAGAAGAGAGCTGGGTACTTGGATTGTTGTGGGTGCTGGGAAGCCTGTGAGAGCTTGAGTGTTGAATGGTTTGAGAAGCCGAGTAACACTCTGGAATAATCCTTGTGGATTCATAACCCTGGCTTGGGGGTGAAATTGCTGTTGAGAATTGGAAGAACATTGTCTACGATTGGGTGGAATGTCCTTGGTCTGCAACTAATCAATGGATTTATTACATAAAAGATAAGTGCTCTTTGTCATAGTATTATTTACCTGTGTATTATTTATTCCACTGTGTATTGATTTATCATTGAATTCAATATTTAGAGTATGCATTCTTGTTGGTTATCGATGTGCATGTTGTATGCTTCATTTTTTTTATGTTTAGCATGAATCTTGATCAATGCATGTGAACCTTTCAAGCATCCTTGCTATCTAAAGTTTGAGCAGGGTTCGAATTAGTCCAGAGAAGGGAATTTTGGTTTGTGTGCCCAATCTGTGAGTGGATGGGTATGTTACAACTATGCTTTTCCCCTTTCATATTGGTTGTATTCAATGGAAACGGTTAGATCTGATCTGTCCTTGAATAGATCAGGTTAGATATGAATTGGATTCATGTTTTCCTAACACTAGAAATAAATTGTAGATTGGATTTTGTTTGTCTCTTATGTGTCGGTAGCAGGTTGAAGGAGTTGGAGATGGATCTCTGGGACTAGACTAGCCAATGACACACGAGGACAACCTTCATTGAAAAAGTATGCTCTTCTATCCTCTCTTAGCATGAAAGGAAACATTTTGTTTGGATATAAGGAAAATTGTTTAGGAATCTAGACTTTCTATCTGTCTTGGACCAAGGGCAGGTCCAAGGGAGGTCTAGCTTATCCATATGCTAGATTTATCCATAAAAAGTGTTCTAGGAGCCTAAAGAAATACCACCTAAGAGGTAAGTGGAGCAAGAAATACAATTATTGTCAGACTCCCCATTGTTGAATATTGGGTTGTATAGATAGTCCATTCCTGAAGCAAATGAAAAGAAGAAGAGATTGCAACAGCTGTTGGAGTAGGGCATGATTCGACCAAGCACCTTAACTTTTGGGTCACCTATCATAATTCTACTAAAGAATTATTGGACCCGGTGAATGTGTATCGACTACAGAGCATTGAACAAGATTACACTAAAAGATCGATTCCCTCTGCCCAAGATCAATAATTTGTTAGATTAGTTGCAACATGCAAAATATTTCACCAAGTTGGATCTCAAATCAACATACCACCAGGCACATGTCAAGGAATAATACACCTAGAAAATTGCCTTCAAGACAAGGAAAGGTTTGTATGAATGGTTGGGCTTGCCATTTGGTTTATGTAATGCACCAACTACATTTATCAAACTAATAAATGATGTACTACGCCTATATCTAGATCCATTTGTTATAGTCTATTTGGATTATATACTAGTTTATAGTGCTACATGGGAGGATCATATCTCACATCTCATGCAAATGTCAGAGACTTTGAAGAAGCACCAGTTGTCGGCTAACCTCAAGAAATGTGAGTTTGCTCAACAACATTTAGTGTATTTGGGGTATGTGATTGGTGGAGAGGATCTCAAGATAGATCCCACAAAGATGGAGGCCATCATGAAATTTCCAGTTCCTACAAATGTAATTAAAGTAAGGATTTTTGTTGGGGCAACATAATACTTGCGAAAGTTCACAACTTCAATTTCAATAGTAGCTGCACCACTACATACCATAATAGAAAGTGGTAAGATTTTCCAGTTGGGAAAGAATCAATAGAAGGATTCCAATGAGCTTAAAATAAAGACCAATCAAGGACTAGTTATCTGTTACCAAAATTTCAAAATCATTTCAAAGTGGAGACAAATGTAAGTGGGTATGCTAAGGGAGAATTTTTAATGCAAGGAAGAAGGATGCATGTTATCATTCTGAAATATTTTATGGAGCATTTATCAACTACCTTACCTATTCAAATGAACTATTATTAGGATATTTAGACACTTATGAGTTAGTTAAGATCGACTTGGTCTAATGTGTCATTAGGTTAAAGTGTGTTTCTTTATTTTGTATTAGTATGCATTTGTAATCTGATGGTTACGATATGTTCTCGACATAGAGTGATCCAATGACTCGTATTCTCCTTGATCTTAATGACTACATTGATCCATGGCTTAACACCCGATTGATACATGATCTCTATTTACATGATGGAGGGTCATTTGCCGATGATTAATTGTGAGAAACTCTCTGTAATATATATATTTTTTCACTAATAAATTACCTCAAGTGGCTGTGTTGGATGGGGCTGTGGATGTTTCCTTATAGGGATTTTACCATGTAAAAACATCGGTGTGTTGATCTCTGATTTGGTTTTCTGAGTGGTTACTGAAGGTGTTCATCCTTTGTTGGAATACCTGTGTTGTCAAACATGGTATTAGAGTGCATTTGAAGACCTGCTCCGATTGTAGATAGAGATCTTGAAGTTGTGTTTTTACATCTTTGGTTTTTTCCATTTCCATACAATTATGGGCTGATAGGATTGTTCCATTTCATCCAGAGTGGTCATTTCCATAAGGAATTCTTTTGATTTCACTTGAAAAGGTTTTTCGTTTACCCAAGGTACGACCATTTCAATCAAATGCAGATGTATAAATCCTGAATGCACCCTTTTTAATATTTCGGTTTTTTGTTTTTGTTTCTAGGTTGCTACTCTTTTCAGTTTACGTATGCTTTTTTCCCTGCACATGTGTGATATCGACAAATTAGAAACATAGCGGAAAATGTTTTCTTGTCTGCGTATTCTCTTTGTCGTGCATTCTATGCGATCTCGCTAAATCCGAAACATAGGGAAAACTTCCATTTTCCAAGTAAGCTAACCAAGATCTAACCCTTGTTGTCATCGAGAAGGAATTTTTTTGTGTGTGTGAATGCATGAAAACTAATTTTTTATTGAGCACACACTCCAAGACTATCTTCAACAACAACAACACCCACAATCCTCTTTCTTAAGGTTATAATGTGTTTTGCACTAGCTCACTTGGTTACAAGTTGATTAAATAAGAGGCCTTGAGTTCAAGTCTCTTTTAAGTTCATGCATTCATTGTAAAGTGCATTTCACTTAATTATAAAAGTGAATTACTATTAAATAAATTTAATATATATTTTTAAGTTATTTGTTTTCCATGCCACTTTTATTTATAAAGTAACTTCATTGTAAAAGTGATTCTCACTTGTTCTATAAATGTGGGTCACTTTAATAAACAACTTATTTGTAAAAGTGAGCTTATATGCACAATTAGATAAGGAAGAGCATCACCACATGGACCAGCTTCTACTTTCCACGTGGCTCTTTGGTGTAGATTTTAACCTTATACAATATTTACTGGAAACCGATTTTCAGTAAAAGAACATAAAAGATACAATGGAAAATCAAAACATTACACATAGACTTTTCCCCTGGAAACCCAAACCGGGAAAACCAACATATTCTATATTCATTCATAGTATTACATTGTTTACAATACAATATACATATAGGAGCTAGCGACATCCAAAACCCTAACCCAATGACATGGATTAGTCAAAAACCCTAATTCCTTAACCGGAAATAGAAAACCATCGACAAAGAAACCATGTGCCAAGAAAACACCTAAATATCTGACATGTTTCCTAAGGCATAAATTTTTTTCTCGGGGGTACTGCCCCCGAACCCCCACACGAGGGGATTTCGCCCCCCCTCAAACCCCCCTGCGCACCCGACGCAACAAAGACACTACTACTCGTGCAAAGAATATAACACATACCCAACATTTGGTTACCATTTGTTTTTTCTCAAAAAGGGCATAACCTTCACATCCGAAGTCCATTTTTAGTGCCATTTTTTTAAACAACCTATTTTTAAAGAGATTTCCATTGAGATCATCAATTTCAGCTTGTAAATCCATATTCTCTTCATATTTTAATATGGTTTCTTCCAATGATATTTTTCTTACCATTACCAACTACTTCTCATGGATTGTACCAGATTACCTTTGGAACAAAACAAACCTCCTATGATGATGAAAATAAAGTCATATGGGATAGTAATAATGACGAAGCACATAGACTAATAAAAATGTCCATCTCTCTTGGTTTAAGGTTTCACCTTCAAGGAATTGATGGCCAAGATAGATCTTGGGAAAATCTTGAAGCTATTTTTGGTAAACACAATATTATTCGAGCCCATCAGTTGGAAAATCATTTAATCAATTTAAGTCCAAATAAGTTTCCTTGTGTTGAAGATTACTTATTTAAGTTCAAAACACTTAGACTTTTATGTATAGACTGCAAACTAGATCTGCAAGAATATTGATGCATATATGTTATTCTTGTTAAGCTTGGTAGTGCATTTTCTATTTTTGTATCTACCTTTTATGCCACTGGAGAAGCACTAGGGAGTGCTTATAAATAATCCTCTCTTGAGTTATTTTTTGATTCTCTGATTCAAGAGCAAGATAAACTTACACAACTTGGATTGATTAGCACTGTAATTACATCCAACAAAGCCTTAGTGGTCCAACAAAAATATAATTCCAATAATCCCAAGAAGCAACATCCCTGCCACAACAACAAACAAAACAAGGGCCCCAAACCCTTTCCACCAACTTATGCTCCTAATGGTGACAAAGGAGAAAAATCCAAAAGTAAGAAGACTGACGTACATTACAAATTTTGTGGGAAAGATGGTCATGTGGAGTCTAAATGTTTTAAGAAAATGGACTTTTTAGAATCAACAATGAAGAAGCACATAATCAGTATTGATTCTTCTCCTTCTTTTTCTCATGGACATGCACTTTATGCTTCTGGTCACTCTTTCAATGCAACTTCTAATTCTTCTTCTTATGAGTGGCTTATTGATTGTGGGGCATCTTATCATATGGCTAAGGATAAATCCATCTTTTCTTCTCTAAGTGAATGTAAGACCAAGAAAATATTTGTTGGTGATGATAGATCTCCTAGTGTTGTAGGGTATAGAACAATTCAGGTAGATAATGGTCATTTCAATGATGTATTACGTGTTCCAAGTCTTTCCTACAACCTTCTATTAGTGTATTAGATCACTCGTTCTGGAGAAGGTAAAAATGTAGAGTTTTCACCTCACCAAGTTGCAATCAAGGATTTAAAACATCCTAAACATGTCCTCTCATCTGGAATTATTAATGATATTACCAAGTTGTACAAGTTTGGCAACTTTGGGTCATCATATTTTCCATCCGTTTTTGTTGCTCATAGTGATGACTTGAACAAAATTTGGAATTAGCAGTTTGGTCATATAGACTATCATTCATTGCAACAACTAAGTAATCAACACATGGTGACTGATCTTCCTCTTGTTTCTTGCAGAGATGGTGTTTATGTCGATTGTGTTCTCGACAAACATCATTAGAACAGTTTTGACAAACATGCCTCTTGGCACACCTCGACCCCTTTGCATCTCGTTCATAGTGATTTGTGTGGTCCACTTTCTTCTCCTTATTTCT
Organism: Picea engelmannii; assembly: GCA_009831015.1. Taxonomy (NCBI): domain Eukaryota; kingdom Viridiplantae; phylum Streptophyta; class Pinopsida; order Pinales; family Pinaceae; genus Picea; species Picea engelmannii. Next base: position 287,929 of record ML796849.1, read on the forward strand.
CTGGGTGCAAGTATTTCTTAACTTTCATTGATGACTTCTCCAAATGAACTTGGGTTCACTTCTTAAAACTCAAGAGATAAGTTTTTGATAATTTTTTGGCCTACAAGGCCCTTGTAGAAAAACAATCTAGACGTCAAGTTCAAAGATTAAGAACATATAATGGAGGCAAATACGTGAACAATAAATTTACAATTTACTACACTGCATAGGGCATTCAAATGCAACATACCGTTCCATATACACCACAAAAAAATGGTGTTGCTGAGAGAAATAATCATACATTAAAATAAATGGCTAATTGTATGATCCAATTTAAATGATTAAGTCTTCGTTATTGGGCAGAAGCCATCAATTGTGCAAATTACATAGTAAATCCCACTCCCACAAAGGCTCTAAGAAATATAACATCGTAAGAAGCATGGAATAAAATTAAGCCAGATGTAAGCCACTTAAATGTATTTGGAAGTGTAGCATGGGCTCACATTCCTAATGAGAAAATGAAAGATTTACAACCCAAAAGTGAGAAGTGTAAATTTTAAATGACAAAAATCAGCAAGCTAATATTTTGTCATACACTTAGCAACCTAGAGATAATTGTCTTGAATAAACTCTGAAATGTCTAAAACCCACATTCAAAAATTACCACAAGCAGAAATACACATTGCTAAGTAATTATACAGTGGAAATAAACACAATGAGCAACATTCATCCAACCATGAATAACTCAAAAATTAAGGCAAATGCCAGGGAAAACCCCAATGTGGGGAAATTCAAAGAGAGAGAGAGATTCTATTAGATTTAGGAAAGATTTATCAACAACCACAATACATTTTCCAGCAAGAGAAACAACTTACAACACAAAACTGTCCCACCCACAAACTTCCTTGAAAGTCATGCCATAGTCCGTACAACTATACAGATTTTCTGAAAATGTCACCTCGAAAAAAGTGCTCATAATAGGCTGTTGTACCTTGCCTCCTGTACGGACGACCTCCTTCAGAAAATTCACCCAAGGCTGCCTCGAAAACTGTGTCAATCCTTGCCTTGCCAAAATTTGTTGTTGTATGGCCTGTATGGATCCATACAGTACGACATGTCTCAACAAATAAAAACCAACAACACTCCAAAACATAAATGCCTCCTTGGGATTTGTTCCCTAGCTCTCTTAGGAAATGTGCCAACTTGCTGCTCACTTTCCTCTCCAAGATCTCCTCTGAAATCTCTCTCACACTCTTCTTCACTTGTTTTGCACACTACCCAATGCATTCTTTTATAAAATCTAAAAATGACCTTTTCCCTCCAAAGTGTCTTTTCACCTTCCCCAACCCTAAATCCAAAGGCCAAGATCTAATCTTGCCTTTGCAAGATCAAGGGCCATGATTCATTCCCTCCAAATTAAAATAATTCACTTAAAATATTAAAGTACATTTCACTTTATTACATAAGTACACTTTATGAAATAAAGTCACTTTAATATTAGAAGGTACACTTTATTAAAAAGTCACTTTAATAAAAGAACCACTTTACAACTTTATAAAAACCCATTACAAAGTTAAGTGCATAGTAGTGTCAACATAAGGTAACATCCGCATACAAGACAAAACATTCGGAGTACCTCTCGAGATAAAAAACTAACAAGAGGTGTATTTCTGTTGGATATTATGAAGATGTCAAAGGTTTCAGACTTCTTCAATCTCATTCTCATGAAATTATTATTAGAAGAGATGTTCAATTTGATGGAAATCTCTAGGCCTGCGATCCATATTCAACATTTGTGCCATCTTCTTTTCCTATTCTGGTTTCTTATTCTTTAGATGATGAAAGTGAAGATGAAAATCCACCTCTGCCTACTCACCTTCCTCCAGATGAGTCCATTGAGCATGAACAAAATTTGAATTAAAATTTGTGTCTCTGTCCAAACACTAGAACCACCACTTCTGAGATGGGTACATTCAACACGAGAAAACATTAGTGATCTTGCTATGATCCTTCAGATTAGGATCAGACACATTCACAGTTCTAGCGAGCCTCTTCTCTTTTGGCTCAAGTTTTAGAGACTCATGATCCATAAACATTTGCATAAGCTTCAAGTCATCTAGATTGGGATACAACAATGAATGAAGAGTATCACTCTTTAATAACGAATGATACTTGGGATCTTGTACCTCTTCTGAAACGAAGAAAACTTGTCAGATGCAAATGGGTGTACAAAACTAAGTATGTGTTAGATGGAAGTGTTGAAAGACACAAGGCCCAATTAGTTTCCAAAGGGTTCTATCAAGTTGAAGGCATTTACTATAATGAAACCTTTGACCACGTAGCCAAAATGAATTCCATTTTCCTTATTCTATCCTTCGTTACCTCACATAAATGGGAGTTCCATCAGATGGATGTTAAATATGCCTTCTTGCATGGGGATTCACAATAATAAATCTACATGGAACAACCTCCTGGCTATGTCCAGAATGACTCCAACCTTGTTTTTCTCCTTAAGAAATATGGTCTTAAGCAAGCTCCTGAGATTGGTATGCCAAAATGGACAACTTTCTTCTTGACACCGACTTTTCTAGATGCCATTTTGACCCTAATGTCTATACCAAGAAAGTAAGAATCCATATCATAATACTTGTTCTTTATGTTTATGACCTTATCCTCACTGGTAATGAAACTAAAATTTTAATCCATGTGAAATCTAGCCTTAAAAAGAAATTTGAAATAATAGACTTAGGCTATTTGCATTATTTCGTTGGCCTCCAAGTATTGCAAACCAAGGAATGCATATTTCTTTTTTAGTATAAGTATGCTTGTGACCTTATTCATCACTTCACATGGATGATTCTAAACCATCCCCTTCTACCTTCCAGTCTAGAGTCAAACTTGTTGCCACTTGTACTTCTCCTAAAGTTGATGCCACCTTTGTTTTGTGAGTTAATTGGTAGCCTCTTATATTTGATTCATACCCATCCTAATGTTTCCTTTGATGTTGGTATTGTTGCCCAATATATGAAAAAACCCCATGAAATCCATTGGAAAGAAACTAAAAAGATACTTCGGTATGTCCAGGGTACAGTTTAGTTCAAGATACATTACAGTTTGGGGGGACTCCTTTGTTGGTTGGTTTCATTGATTCAAATTGGACTGAAAACCTTGATGATTGGAAGTCTAATGCAGGTTATGTTTTCAGCCTTGGTTCTGGACCTATCACTTGGTATTTTTAAAAACAACAAGATATTTCTCTTTCTTCAATAAAAGCAAAATACTGAGTAGTGGTTGATGAAATTCAAGAAGCCTTATGGCTTCGATGGATCCTTTCAGAGTTTCGATTCCAACAACAACATCCGACCACCCTCTGGTACAACTGTAGAGTGCCATAAATCTCATCAAAGATCCAGTTCAACATCAGTGCAACAAACACATTGAGCTACACATGCAATTCATTCAAAAGCTCATTCATGATTGAGTTATCGAAGTTCTCTTTTATCCTACAAAATATCAAGTTGTTGACATATTCACAAAGTCTCTTACAAAAGCGAAGTTCTCCAAACTTCAATCTATGTTAGTATTTCAAGAAGTTGTCATTAAGGGGGGATAGGGTCTAATACCTCCTTCCTTCTCCTGTTGTATCGCCTTTTTAAATCCTTTAATCCTATCCCAATTTGTTCTTAAAGGGGGGATGTTAGAATATTTATACACTTAGGAGTTAGTTAAGATCAACTTGGTCTAATGTGTCATTAGGTTAAAGTGTTGCTCTGCTGCTACTAGAATCCCATATCCATTTGACAATGGTCTATGTTGTTATTTGTTTGAACAAATCCACCCAGTGAAAGTAGATATACTTGCAGGTTTAAAATTTATGACTTTCTCGAATTCATCATAGGCCTGGTTTGTTACTTGTATGTATGATTATATCTCAATAAGGTCGATGCTGAACTCAAAGAAATTTCTAATTTAAATAGGCTCCGCAAAATTTATGTTTAGACTCACTCAGAGTCGTATCTCGCTCTAAATTCTTGTTAAAATTCATACATGCCATGACATCATTTATTTTTGTCAAAAGTTCAGTATGTATTAAGCAAATCGATCTCTGTTTATAGTAACAAATTCGATACAACACTCTTTGGATCTTCACATGGGTTTTCTCTTGTACACTTCCTTTGAAGTAATACTTATGGAAATATTAATTCGTGCTCTTGTATGCAATATATGTTATAATTTCTCTCTGTAATTCTATAAGCTTACATGATAATTAAATTATAAGACTTTAATTTAGAGTTTTGCTTCTTAATTTTATTTTCATATTTACAGTAATATCTCATATATGTCAATTGATGATGGGTCCATTTTTCTTGTGAGAGAACCCATCATATGAATAACACACTCACTCCCCTTCTCGGGTATTGGATTGATGGCTTCACATGGCAACGAGGGTTCTCCATTACGACATCAAAATCCAAGTTAAGCATTCTTGATTCTTTATTTGATGCATCTTTAATCATTTCATACATTAGTAAGTTACTAATTATTTTATATGTTTGTTACAGGTTTGGGAGGACAACCAATGAACTTGGATAAGTGCACGACCTATCCACAAAAGGTATTTGGGTTCAATCTTCATCCACCAGTCCTTGTGAGTATTCACAGATAGATTTATGTAGTTCTTTAAATTTCTGTTTCGACAAGATAGGGAGTCTTGGCATTTAAGGAACTCAAACTATAACATTTTGATATTTGATCTATTGATGGTAATAAAGATGTATATCAAATTTTTGTCAACATACCTGTACTCTATTATATCAAATGCCTTTCTTTCATAATTGACAAAACATGTATTAGGAATGTTATTCTTTTGTTCGACATAACAACAAAAAATATAAAGTAGTATTGTTTATGCATATATATATATCTATATTCGTATATATAAACTACACTACTAATAACATACTATTATAACTATTTTACATAGTGGCAACCCATATCAACTAATATGGCTATACAATTCTTTCAAACATATTTTGTTTCTAAATGCAATAACATAAGATATGGTAACAACTGTATAAATAATAAAACATCATTAACATAGTACCAACAATTTAAATACATATTTGAAAAAGATGATGCTGGGAAACAAATGGAATAGCCACGTTCCACCCAACCATAGAACAAAACAACCACAATCACTTGTCATGATCACCCCTAGCCTGACCATGAGTCCATAAGGGCGAACTAAATTATCCCCCTCAACTATAGTCACCATCAATAGATCATAATATGCTTTGTCTCACACTACAAGTGCTCATAACAACAAACAATTCTCAATTCCTCCACATACTAAGTAGTGTCCCACCTCCCACATATGTTGTATATATTCTTGTGCCTAGGTCTTTCCATTCCCTTCCGTCCTTGGGGAAATTCACAGGTTTACAAATCCCTGATTTTTAGGGGATGCTAGTGGTCAAATTCAACTTCTACCACTTGTAAAAATTAGCTCTGAGGTAACTCAAACTTTTTCCCCACTCATGGAGTCATGGTCAACTATTTTTAACTTGGCTATTCCCTTTGTCTTCCAGCATTTAATTTATTAAAAGTTTGTCTCATACATGTGTCCAATAAAAGAGGACAGTTGGGCAAGTCAAATATTTTCCCAATAGTCATCAAATATTAAATTACATAATCCAAAATTCCAAATTCCGATTTTCCATAAATGGAAATATATTTCCAAATCAGAATTCTCCAAAAATGGAAATTTATTTCTAAATTCAACTTATAATTTATTTTTCTAAAATTTGAGGATATTACATCCTCTCCCCCTTAAGTACAACACTGTCCTTAGTGTTCATTCATCTCTCGGAATAGGATTGGATAAGATTTCAACATATCTTCCTCCAATTCCCAAGTGGCCTCCTCAGGACTAAAGTGCTTCCATTGCACATTTACCTGGGCAATGGCTCTATTCCGTAGTACTATTTCTTTCATGTCTAGAATTCACAGAGGTTTCATTTGGAACTCGCCTTTTGGTTCCACCTGCACCATGTTCTAATCAATGATGTGAGTAGGATCATGAATATACCTTTTTAGTAATGAAACATGAAAAACATTATGAACTTTTAAATTTGCAGGAAGTGCTAGTTGATATGCCACGGTTTGATTCGAGTTAAAATCTCGAAGGGGCCACAAAACCTTGGTGCCAACTTGGAACAATTTCCTACCTTTAGAGAGCTCCTTCTTGCTTTGAATTTTAGATATACATGTTCCCCAATTTGAATTTCCTGATGTCTTCTTTTTAAATCTGAATAGTTTTTCTGTTGGTCGTGGGCCTCTTTTAAGTTCTGTTGTACTATTTTTACCATTCTCTCCATTTCATGGATCATTTCCGGTCCCACCATAATTATTTCAACTATATTATCCTAACTAATTGAGGTTGTGCATTTCCTTCTGTATAATACTTCGAAGGGACTCATCTTAGTTGATGTCTAATAACCATTATTGTAAGAAAACTCGACTAAGTGTAGGTACTCCTCCCTCTTAGTTGGTTTCATCCTTACGTACATTTGCAACATGTATTCGATAATACAGTTTGTTCGTTCTATTTTCCCATCCATTTGTGGATGGTAGCTTGTGTTGAAATTTAGGTTAGTATCCAAACCTGTAAACAATTCTTTCCAAAAATTTGACGTAAATTTTACATCTCTATCGGAAATCACCATCTTAGGAATTCCATGCAATCTAAATATTTCTTTCATAAAAATTTCAGCGATATTAATCGCTTTGTAAGTAGATTTCATAGGTATAAAATGTGCACATTTTCTTAGTTTATCAATCACTACCATAATCGAGTCATTTTTGTCTTTGAGTCTTAGGAAAACCTGTGATGAAGTCTATCGAGATAATCTCCCATTGCCATTCTGGTATAGGCATAGGTTGTAACAAACCTACTGGATGCTGATGTTCAACCTTTACCTATTGACAATCTAAACATTTAGACAAATATTCAGCTATTTCATTCTTCATGTTAGGCCAATAAAATAATTTTCTTAAGGCTGTTATCATTTTCTAGTATTCTGGGTGACTAGAATATGACTTTTTGTGCAGTTCGTCAATAATTGTTGTCTTTAAATCAATAGAGTTAGGTACATACAACCGGTTCTTGAAACTTAACAGTCCATTTTTATCGATACTTAGATCTGTTTTGTTCATTTTTTTCTGCATTTCCTTGCAATTTCGTTGCTTTAATGTAATCTTTGTCATTATTGCTTGCATATTTTGTTCTCAGTTCGATATCATTTTTTTCTTTGCTGATACTTACTTCATAGAGTCTGCTAGTCCTTCGACTTAGTGCATCTACAACTTTGTTTTCCTTACCTTTGATGTGTCGTACCTCAAAATCGAACTCACTTAAAAAGGCCAACCATCTTGCTTGCCTTGCATTGAGATCTGGTTGACTGAACAAATACTTTACAACACTGTTGTCGGTTAGTAACATAATTTTTCTTCCCATTAAATAATGTCACCACATTTTCAATGCATTAATGACAACTGGTAATTCTAAATCACGAGTCACATAATTTCGTTTATGTTCTTTCAGTTTTCATGATTCATAGCAGATGACATGTCCATCTTGTGTTATCACACCTCCTAATCCCTCTTTGCTTGCATCCACACAAACTGTAAAATCTTTATCGGGATCTTCTACCTTAAGGATATGTTCTATAGTTAACAACCTTTTTAGTTTATCAAAACTATCTTGACACTTTTGTGACCAATTAAACTTTATTCCCTTTTTCTGTAGTGATGTAATCGGGTACGTGATTTTGGAAAATCCTTCGATAAATCTCCGATAATAACTGGTAATTCCCATAAATGATCTAATGTCTGCTACATCCTTAGGGATAGGCCATTCCATAATGGCTTTTATCTTTTTTGGATCAACTGCAATACCATCTTCGTATATTACGTGTCCTAAGTACTGTATCTTTATTTGGTACAAGTTGCACTTATCAAACTTAACATACAACTTATGTTCCCTTAAAGTATGCAATACTATTTTCAGATGTTCTTCATGTTATTCTTTTGTTTTTGAGTAAACTAGAATATCATCGATAAAAACCAGCACAAATTTATCCATATATTGGTTGAATATACTATTCATCAAACACACAAAGGTTGCTGGTGGATTAGTAAGCCCGAACGGAATTAGAACAAACTCATAGTGTCCATAATGTGTTCTAAATGTTGTTTTATTTATATTTTCGTCCTTTATTCTGACATGGTGATAACTAGACCTTAAATGTAACTTAGAGAATGTCTTTGCTCCTCCAACCTGGTCAAAAAGATCATTAATTCTGGGTAAGGGATACTTATTCTTAATCGTCATTTTATTCAGTTGTCAATAGTCAATACAAAGTCTCAAAGTCCCATATTTCTTCTTAACGGGTAAAATTGGTGCTCCCTAAGGTGAAATACTTGGTTTGATATATTCCTTATCTAGCAGTGCTTGTAACTCAATTTTCAGTTCTGTTAATTTAGGTAGGCTCATTCCATAAGGTGCCTTGGATATGGGGTCATATCCAGGTAGTAGATTGATAGAGAAATCTATCTCTCTCCTTGGAGTTAGTTATGGTATTTCATCTACAAATACATCCCTAAACCCACATAGGACTGTAAAGTCTTCTAAACTCAATTTTCTTTCTTCCATTAGGAGGTTGGTTACTTGTACAACATAAATTTGGCAACCTTTGTTCATACATTTCTTAAATTGCATCGCTGATATTTGCCTAACCAAAATTGGTTTTCTGATTCCTTGTACTGTTCTAACTATGTTATTTTCATCTTTATACACAAACGAATTTTCGTAACAGTTTAATATCACTTTATGTTTCTCTAACCAGTCCATTCCAATGATTATATCATAAGACCCCAAAGGTAATATGTTCAGATTTAAATTTGTACTTTGACCATCTATGCTTAGTTCACAATCAGAAATAAAATATGTTACCTTTCTTTTAGTGCCTGTTGCTAACTGTACTAACTAGGACTTAGCATGATTTACCTTCTTTAACTTGTTCAATTCAACTAAAGATGGAGTAATATAACTCATGCTAGATCCTAGGTCAATTAGTATAGAAACATTGTGGGAATGGATTTTACCTTCAACTTCCACAATAGTGGATTGATGATTTGCATGTCGGCCATCCAGAGTTGCGTCATTTTATGCACGCTTATACCAATGTCTCCAACCGTTGAATCCTCTTGAAGGTTATGTACTGGAGTTCTTGCTGTGGGATTTAAACATGGGAAATTTCTCCTCAGGTGGGGTTTTCCACACTCCCAACACTTCAATGGTTCTCTGGGACTGTCTCCAACTTTCTTGACTCCTAGATTAACTGGTCTATTTCCCCCTTGAGAATTCTGTGTGTTAGCATGATAATACTTCATTTGAAAACCTTTTCCCATGTTACAGAAAGGGGCTGGTTGGAATCCTTTCTTATGCCAATTCATTCTATCCTATTTTTTGTCTTTCCATGCCTTAGGAATTCGAGATCTCTGTTTGTACTGATCATACCACATTCGAGCCTTTCTAAAGAATTAGGATTGTCAAATTCAATTTTTTCCTTGTACGACTGTGGTAGACAACTCAAGAACCTTTGTATATTTACTTTGTACTCTTTGATGTACAGTACAAACCTCGACAGATCTAGAAATGTATTTATTACATCGTCCATGCCCATTTTTCCTAGTCATAGTTCATAAAATTCCTTAGTTTTTCTTTCGTAATAACTTTATGATAGGTACTGCTTCTTGAAATACTTTTTGAATTATGACCAGCTAATTTCAGGTCTTGCCACAAGATACTAGCTTTTCCTTTCAAGTTGTAAATGACCATTCTGACTTTCATATTACTAGAGTAGTTATAAATTTGGAAGTATTTATTTATATCTAGTAACCATGCTTCAACCTCCTCACTAGTTTTTGATTCTCCATCAAAGGTGGAAGGTTTGATTTTCTTGAATTCACCTTCCAGGTGGTCCACCTATTTTTTTTTTCTTCCTGTAGATGCTTTGTTTTCTGTCATGTGTGTGTCTTTAGAAGAGTTATCCAATTTTTCTATTTTGTGACCAGAGTTCTTAGAGGACTTTTTGCTGACCTGTTCCTCTTTTTCATTGTCCTCTGGACTCTTCCTTGTTACTATACTGTGTAGCAACATTTTATTTATTTCCAACTGATCTTCCTATGTTTTCTTCAACTTTTCGTTATCTTCTTTAAATCCTTGTAATTCCACAATGAGGTTTCACATCATTTCCAAGACTTGAGTGGCTAAACTCCCTTCACTGTTATGTTATGGGTCTCTAGGAAGATCCTGGTTTGGATTCCCTTCAGTTCCGTCTCCTTCTTCATTATGTGCTGACATTTTCACAAGAGACAAATTTGTTTTTCTGTTTGTAACAATAAATATGTATGTTAGCTTTTCTTTCAAGGAAACAAAATAAAATTTTGGTGCTGCCCTGAGGTCCAAGCATTGTAATCCACAACTCTAATACCACATGTAATGTACCCCAAATTTCACAAATTATTATTATTTTTAAATGGGGAAAACTAAAGTCTATTATGCATGACAAATGTTTGTGACACAAGAATAATTATATCTTAATCTCATAATTATATACCTGACAAGTGTATCATTATCAATGCTCATTCAAAAAAGTTGCAAGATATCTTAAGATCCATACATCGTTTGATATTAGGCGTTGCTATCATAATTAACATTGTAACGCTAATGTATTAATGGCTAGGCCTTTCAAGGTCCATAGCCTAGGAATAACTTGTGCAACCCATTCATATAATTCATAACTATATTTCTAAAACATGTAACAAGACACTTTATAAAACTCAATACCTATACACTAGATACACTTTATAAAATTCAAAACTTAAGCACTAGCGTTCATGGAATTGAACCTAGGGTCCTAACCCACTAAGTCCAATTCTATGCGCTAGGGCATTTTTAATGTTCCATAGTGGTTTACCATGTTAATGAAAATTATGATAAATACAATGATTATCGTCGGGACCATGTTATTACACCATTGGTCCGCATCACACATAAATTCATGGACTGTACACAATTCGAGAAGCATTAAATATAAAGTTACTTGGACGGTCGAACCTAGCCTTAGGCATTTAAGTTAGGTCATATCCATTAATGGTGGCAGACCACCTTTGATCTCTAGGTCTGACGATTTGCAGGGAAGCTCCACTACAGGATTTCCACCTAGGCTAGCTTCACATGACATAGAGAGTCTGGCATACCTTCCATTCTCCTTCGCTATTGTGAGGCACGAGGTGCCATTACCCTCCACGATTATTCCATACATTTTGTTACTCTGTGTTTTTCTCTTGGGATGGTAGGGTTATGAAACTCTGTGGTAGTATGGTAGCCATGGGGTATTCATCCCATTTTCCATAGGCAATGGTGTCCATTGTTTTCGAGTTTTCCTCTCGGCTCTGTATAGAATGGTAGCAAGGGAATTTAATCGGTTCCCTTCACGTTGTGGTGACAACTGTGTCAAGTTTTATTCTTGGTTTTGTGTAAAAATATAACGTAGGGGCGATTTAGCCGATTTCTCCATAGGCATGGTGGTTAGTGGTTTCAAATATTTCTCTCGACTTGTGCATGGTAAGTTCATTTCCTATGTGTATCCCATTTCACATTATCATCATTTTGAAGCAATGGTGTTATTTGTTTGAAGTAAAATGTTTCTCTGTCTAATTTGATTAGCCTAATAGTTCTACTGTAACACGTTCTTAATAGTTTTACTTGATGAACTGAAATGAAGCTCTCAAGTATCAGCTAAAGTAGAATTCCTCATCCAATTCTTAGCCTATTCAACCTTAGCCTTTTCCATGAGAGATCCCTCTTTATATAGCATGAAAAAGAGACGGTTTGAGGAGATTAGGATGATCCCACCAAATTAGAGAGGTGAGTAAGATCCAAACCATTTGGAGGCCACCTCATCTTCTATAAGATCCCCTTCCAGAACTTTTGTGAAGCTCAAATTTTCCTTAGCCTTTTGGCATCGTCGCACCCTAGCTATAGTGTAGCTTGTGGAGACGTTGAAGTCCAACTCTAGAGTAGGGGGTGATGATCAGGCATCGTCGTACCCTGCACATCTTGTAGCCTATGATGACCTTCTTTAATATGGTTTTTGAGAAGGGAAAGCCAGTCACCTTCCTCATGGAGAAAGACTCTTTTATCCTTTCATGGGAACATGAACACATGTTATCAGTAGATCACGGGGGTTACCAAAATAATGTGTAATAGAATTCCCCCCAAAGTATGAAGCTGGAACTCGTGACAACTGAAATAATTTGTATAATGTGTGTGTTGAAAAAGGAGTGCATCGATCGGGGACTTGCAAATAGTCAAGCATCAACATAATAATATACCATTGTCTGAGGTAGGCATTCCCATACTCAGATTACACAATTTCAAGTGAGTCATGGCCACTAAATGTACACTGTGGATCCATGCCATTATGAATCGGCATAGACACTAGGAATACACTATGGATCTATGCTCTAAAATAACTCAAATTCGGACATAGCCACAAGACATACAAAGTGGATCTATGTTTCAATACAAATCATGAATACTCCATCACAACCTGGAACAAAATGATGAGATCCAGGGTCTTCATTTCCATCGTCCTTATAGTATGAATCTACCCATGTGATTACATGTGCTGAAGTCGAACATGGTAAAAACCACTTGATTACCAGTCAATGATGAGAACTGTTAACAAGTTTAAGGAAATCATCATTGATGTCAATGACTCCCAAGGTAACCTAGTACAATCCAAAAAATGTGAATAAATGAGGTGAAGTCAAACACTCGATGAAATATCCCAATCAGGGTTCAATGATGTGAACCCACTGTTGGAAGTGAGGAGACCTTCAATTGAGGCATGCAATCTCTAAGGTACTAAATGATTTCTAAGTCTTATTCCCGGATAATGTGTTGAAGTCGATGAGAAAAGACTCAACAAATGAGGGCCTTGATGTATCCCCCATCAATGACATGAAATAAGTAACATATTTGAAATAGATCAGAGTGTGAAGTGATTCGAAACTGACATAGGAAGGCCAACATGGTAGAAAATTTATAACTACAGATGGCCGACCTAATAGAAGGATTATTAAAGCTGGACTTCTCTTGAACATATGAATGACACGACAATGGTCTTGGTAGCATTGACTCAAGGAGGACCCAAAATATGGACATGTAGATGGTCAAACAAGAGACAAATGGATTTCCCAACCTGGATACAACGATGAAGGTGGGTGTCATGTTCAAGAGCGACTATTACTAACACTAACACAAATACATAGACACATTTCTTTCCCAATTTCCCCCCACCATTTCTGGCTAGTACCTCTTTATTTTTACGCAAGACTGAGGAGGATAACATATGCTTATTGATGTAAGCTCATCCTTTGGATGAGTCCCTTAGAGTATATTTAACAAACCCTTAAGAAGAAGTGGTTCGGTCCCATATGGGTCATTCGATGTTTATTTAATGTGTCCAAAGATAGAAAACTCAGGGGATTTTCATGTTTAGAGAGTCTGAAAAGAACTTAAAGAGAAATCCATCAGTTCCTTTGTTGTAAATTAATATGATGAGACCAAAAAAATGATAACCTACTGCTCATCAAATGTTTTCCTCAAATACTTAAACGAGTGTGAAAAGAACAAGGTCACTCAACCATATTTTCATGTTTAGAGAGTCTAAAAAGAGCTTAAAGGGAACTCCAGTGGATTCCTTTTTCATATAACCTTTACGAGTCCAAAAAAGTGATAAAAGTATACTCAATTACATTCTCATTAATTTACGAGGACGAGAAAGAACTAGGACTAAGCTCGAGGTTTTTCCTGAAAAACCTTAAAAATAATCTATACATGCGAAAAATTCACAAAAACAAACCAAAAAACGAACACTTGTTCCAATGTTTCACTCCTAGACTTTTCAATCTGCAAAAAAAATCAAACACTTGTAAAGTTGTTAGGATTTTAAGGTTTAGATGAAATATATAAATAAAATAAAATACAAATGAAAAAAGTGAAAAATCAATAAAAATGGGTAAAAACTACATTTCACTATTTCATTTGTCATTTCACCCAAACCTTGCTCCAAACCCTCTTTTTACCTCGATCTTCAACTGCAGATTGCGGGGCGTATGACTGATCATTTGACGAATTGTCTCTACAGAAAAGGTAATCTTCATGTCCTCTATGTTTCCATGGATTAAAATTTGTTTTTCATTGGTTAAAAATACACTTTTGAGTTGATTTTTTGGGGGTACCTGTGCGCGAAGGTCGTCGCAGGTGCCCTATATTGGGCCTATGATGATCTAGGATCATTGTAGGTATCCCTATAGCTATCCTGTGATGACTTTTCACTGTGAAAATTCCCTATCCTATGACGTCCGCAACCCAAAAGTTTTAAATGATAAATTTTCCACGAAAAAATCTCCAGGGAAGAAGATAATGATGCTAATCTCTCTTTATGGTTCCATTGCAGGTTTTCCATGGTCAAAATGTTGGAATGGAATGAAAGAGAGAAATAGGAGGAAGACTAATTTTCTTGGAATGACCCAGGAATGGTGATGACGCTTCGGCAGTGTGGGTTGTTGAAATTCTTTAAGATCCAGGGAATGAGGGCCCAGTTGAGGTTACTCAAGTACCTAGTTCACATGTGGGATGTGAACGAGAAGACGTTCCATGTGGGTGCCCATAAACTCACTATAGATATTGAGGATATCTACTTCTTAACAGGGATATATCTCCATGGGTCCCAAGTAACACTGATAGGTAGTAGGGGGGGCGGTGAGCCTATGAATCACTACATCAGTGAACATTGTGTACTGGGTACCCAAAAACATAGCGGTAACATCTGTATTAGAGACATCCGAGACTTGCCTCTATAGACCATCCTCTATACCATCATGTGCATGGCAGGGAGTGCAGATCCCCATATGGCTCTTTAGAGCTATTTTTAGTATGCATTGGAGTGCATGGAGCCTCAAGTTTTCAACTAGTGTGAAGGGGTTCTCAAAAGTATGAAAAAACAACTGACCAAGTGTAGGAGTGGAGGATTAAAAAATTTCGGGTACGGTTCGATTTTGGTATCCTTCTTCCTAGAGAGGGTCCCAATTTTGAGCTTGCAGGTAGAGTGAGGTATACCTGCCCCATAGGATCCGAGAATGAAGAGGTGGGTCGACCTCATGGCATGAAATGCAGCTGGTCCCATCGTTAAGTATAACGATGTCTTCTTTGACTGGTTGAGGACTCAAATGCTCATGATCGATGACTATGCATATGCTGGGCTAGACTTCCATGGAGATTCAGATCTATCTCTTCTTGAGGGTTCCCAATGGGGGCACATAGGTAAGAAGGAAGTTTTGCTTATATGATGTTTTTGTTATTTTCAATGATATTAAATGTTTTTTATGTTGTTTATCCGATGACTAAGAAAAAACTCTTTGGTGATGCAGATGTGGGACCTTATCGTCCTCCAGGTTCATCCCCTATATAGAGGTGAGGGGAGAGAGGTGATGTAGCAGGAGTGGATGCTGCTGACTTCAAGACCCTATAACAAAATTTGGAGGGACTCACGATGAACATCCCAGATGCCTCTATAGATGATATCCCGAGGCATTACCAACGCCACACAATGGGCATGTATGCTTCCATTGATCGACTGATCCGTAGAGTAGCACGGGCAGTCACATGTCATAGAGAGCATGATCCTTGATTCTCTATTGTATATGAAGCCATGTGCTTCACATTTTTGATATTTTGGTCTTCGAACAAAACCACTTTTTTGTAAACTTTTATCATTATATATATATGAGGCTTCTACCGGCTTACTTGTTTTATATACAAAGTGTGATTGGATTTTATAAATGTCTCAAATGTCTTTCTAACATATAATTAGCCAATGCATCTGTTAATGTATTTAGACATCTAGGAATGTGTTGATATTCAATGTAATCAAAATGACGTTCCAAGAGGTGAATTCGTAGATATACCCTTAACAACGTAGGAATTTAGATAGAATAAATGTTACTCAACTGTAGGACCACTAAATGTGAATTGAGTCATACAACAAGATGGAATATCCTAAGTGAGAAAACGTCAGTTAGCAACTCGATGACTGCACTGTATTTCGTGATATTTTTAGTTTCACGACCAAGGCAAACACCATGTAGACTGATCAATTCATTCGTAGGTGCATAGATTGCCCAAGCAGAAGACGCTAAGTTTTGAGTACTGTGAATAGCGCAATTGGCAAAACCAATGTAGGGTAGTGAAGACACCAACATCTGGAAACCAAGCACAACGCAAGGTAAATGAATAAAGGTTGAAACCAAACAACGAAAAATCACACAAGATTATTATACACTAAAATACACAACACTCATGCAAAAATGATTTAAGCATAGTACTTCTTCAAGTAAATCCCATTTCTGGGTTCACTAAAAGGAACTCCATCATTATCCACCAGATCATAAGCTCCCTTCTCCAACACTTGTTTGACAATATATGGACGCCGCCACATGGGCCCGAATTTACCATCCCCTAGCAAATCACGATCTTGCTCGTAAAGAATAACTAGATCACCTTTAGAAAAAACATGTGGCTTGACATGCCTGTCATATTGGGCTTTGACACGTTTCTTCTTAGTTTCAATAACTAAGGTGGTATCACGATGGGTTTTATCTAATTGCATCAAATACAACAGACGTTCCTCTTTAGTAGAGGTGTTAGGGAGAAGTTCAACGACTAGTTTCAAAGATGGTATCTCACATTCAATCGAAAAAATTGCTTCGATACCATATACTAACTGGAAAGGTGTGAATCCCGTGGTAAACTTGAAAGATGTCCGATAGGCCCATAATTCTGAGAATAACATTGTGTGCCAACTTGTCTTATGAATACCTATCATCTGTCGAAGCATAGTAATGAGAAACTTGTTGATTGCTTCAACTTGGCCATTGGTCTGTGGATAATAGGGAGTTGAGTTTTCATGGCGAAGACCCAACTTTTCAATAAGTTCAGACATCATAAAATTTTGAAAATGACTACTGTGATCAATAACGATGGCTTGAGGGACACCAAATCTAGTAATAATATGATTGAATATGAACAATGTTGTAGCTTTCTTGGTGTTATCAAATGTAGGCATCGCCTCGACCCATTTAGTGAAATAATCCACAGCTACAATGATGTATCCATACCCCCCGACTGAGTGAGGGTTACATGTCATAAAGTCAATGCCCCATTTGGAAAATGGACCAATGGAAACTATAGGGTGGAGAGGATCAGGGTGAGATCAGATCTTATTGTTATAAGTTTGACAAGCGTGGCATTTCTGGATAGTAGTTATGCAATCCTTAAACAATGAAAGCCAAAAATAACTGGCTTGTAAGATCTTCTGGGCAGTGGAATACCCAGACATATGACTGCCACATGCTCTGGAGTGACAGTAGTTCAAATATTTGTCAGCTTCATCATAGGTAAGACATTGTTGAAAAATGGAATCAATACCACGACGGTAGAGGGTATCACCAAGGATGATGTATTGACGAACTTGATACCATATACGATGACGATATGTACTAGAAATATCAGGCCGACAAGTTTGAGTCTAGAGATATATGATGATATGCCCATACCACATTTTCTGTCTCAGTAGAGGGAAGGTCACATATCAATCTGACAAAAACCAAATATTCTTTGACTTGGCATGTTCAATTCCAAGTCAAAATCCTGGAGAATCACTATCCATTTGGAGTACTTTCCCCCCAACAATTTCCGAGTAAGGATATTTTGCATGGGGTTGCAATCAGAAATAACGGTGGTCCTGTGTAATAAGATATAGTAACGAAAACGTTGAACAACTTGAACAACTGCCAAGGCCAGTTTTTACACATGTAGGTATTTGGTCTCGGTAGTCGTAAGACTCTGAATCAAATAGTATATCACATTTTCTTCATATGAATCATCCTCCTGGACTAAGACCGTAGCAATGGTAGAGTCCAAAGCGGCTAAGTATAGGAAATAATCTCGGCTATAGTCAGGGGGAAACAACAGTGGTACACAGGTTAAGGCTAGTTTCAAATATTCAAAGGATTTGTTCGGAGTATCATCCCATACAAAGTCATAAACTTTTTTGAGGATCCTAGTGAATCCTTTCGTCAGTTCAGCATAATTGGGGATGAAACGAAGAAAAAAGTTTGCCTTCCCTTGCAAACTTTGGAGCTGGCGTAGTGTGAAAGGAGGAGGTAGATTAAGAATAGCCTCAACCATCAAAGGGTCTACCCAAATCCCATGTATAGACACAATGAAACCAAGGATTCGACCAGATTCCACACAAAAAACACATTTGTGCAGATTCAAACAGATGCGATAATAACAACAACGTATGAAAACGACCCTTAAATGTGTTGGGTGATCTTGACGACGCATGGAATATGCCGATAGATCGTCGAGATATGGTTGTACAATGTGCTTAATGTCATGAAAAGTGTAATACATAGCACACTGGAAGGTTGCACCAAAAGTTTTGAGACCAAAGGGTAATTTCCGGTAGGTGAAAGTTACCCAAGGGAAAATAAAAGCAGTCTTATGTTGATCCATTGGTAAAATATTAATTTGATTATAGCCGGAGAAGCCGTCCATCAAGGAGAATATTTCACTCCCGACACAATCGTTAACGATCTGGTCAACGAAAGGGGTTGGATAATTGTCTTTAGGACAAGCTTTATTTATATCCCTATAATCTACACAAATGCGGATCGTTCCTTATTTCTTATTTACCGGAATGAGATTGGATACCCAATCGGTCAAATATATAGGATAGACAAAGCCAACTTTAAGAAGTTTTTAAACTTCAAGATTGATAGCAGTGGCTTTACATGGATGGAATGGGTGAAGTCTCTACCTAACAGGCTTAGCATCTGGGCATGTCTTAATCTCATGCACAACAATATCAGGATCAATACCTGGCATTTCTTCATAACTCCCGAAAAAAACGTCACAAAATTATTGAAAAAGGGATTTATAGGTGCAAACCTCATCGGTAGAACATGAGGCACCGATATGAACATTTTCCACGAATCTAGGTTCAATCGATATGTCAAGAGAAATGATAGGTGAAATGTTACTCAAGTTCCCTTCGTACAAAACAACATGCGTTGATTCAAGAACTGAAGAAACAACAACAATGGTTGACGGGGTCGAAATCTGTTGGTAACTCTCTATGGTATCGCGTTCTAGGAAGAGGATAGAAGGATGATGCCCATTGTCCCATAGTGTATCTTCCATAGACATGACTGACATGATCATCTCATCAGTAGGAAAGATCATGTGGAATGGATCAAGAGATGTATCATAGAGAGAAGGAGGAGATGGAGTTGTCAATTGAATAACTTGATAAACAAATTCAACTAGACTTAAAGGCATTTTGTCACCGTAACGAAGACAATCACTAGGGTCAGGTACTATCCATGGGTCATAAGACTCAGGGGTTTCACGAACTGTGGCAGAGATCATGTTAATCAAAGAAATGAAAGGAGGAAGTATATTGGGTGGTGGGATTGGAAATGTACCCATCAAGGTTGAATTTTTTAAAAGACCCATGCTGACATTCTCATAACCGGGAGGTGTCTTCGAGATAAAAGGTACGTTGCTAGTACGGAAATAAGAATTAAGGAAGGCCAGTTGGTTGACAGTGATCACCTTTCCTTGGTGCGGGAAATATAACATGCAAAAAAGGGTAGACACAACAGCACACATGGAATTAATCCAGCTACGACCAAGTAGAAGGTTATAATCGAGAGGTGCATCAAAGACCTCAACCTCTACATTGACCTATTTTCCTTCCAACATAATAGACAACGAAGGAAGAACAATGTAAGGTTTAAAACCTATAACATTGAAGGCCTTAAGTATATTGTGTGATTCATTGAGGGTAGGAGAGCTGATAACTTTCCAACAATTAACAGATATAATGCAAGTCGAGGCTCCTTCATCAATAACAGTCCTACATATATTCTTGTTTTCAACAACAACTTGGATCTAAAATGCTAATTGAGGAGGAAGCCTTGGAATGCGATCTTCCAAGTCAAAGATTATTAAATTAGTATTGATAGGGTCAATTCCACCAATGGATTTTAACAGTGCCTTCTGTTGAGTGGGAAAAATTTGAAGGACTTCGAGAGCCGACATCGTGGAGGGTGATTGCACAAGGTCCTCTACAATACTGTAGTTTTGGGTAGCACGCGCATGAGGATTAAACATAGACTTTTGAACAACACCCTTGGGAGGAGGACGAAGAACTGTATCGAGACCCAATTGTTCGAGATGAAGAGGAACATTTGGAGGTGAAGTTGGGGGAGAAGTTTGAACCAACGAAGGTGGTATATCATCAACTTACTCTTTTGATGGAGAATAATCTTTGGCTCAAGTTGCGATTGCAACGTCGTTCTTTTTGGAGTCACCAATACACATAAGAACATAAGATGAGGTAGAAGGAGAAGGTTGGTCATGAGTGACCAATTGGGCCTACTACTAAGAAGGGAAATGTTGTGATAGGACGACAGGTGTGGGAGGCTTCCCTGTCCCTTGGAGGAACTTAGTAACCTCAACACGTAGCGGATAATATTTTGTGTAATGATTATCACCGCAAATAAGGCATGGGTAACGAGGTTTACGTTTATCTTTCTCATCGATGGGTTGCATTTTGGACTTCTCAGTCTGTTGATTGTTATTTTTGTCCTCCTTATTCTTACCCTTCCCTTTCTTTTTATTTTGATTCTTTCCGATAGATGTGGATTGAACCGAATTGACTTCAGAAGTCTTACCTGAGGAAGGAGTAGGAGTAGGATTATTTTGTACATTAGAGGCGATGGACTTGGGATTGGTGTGGCTAGAATGTGAGAACTGAGTCTCAGCATGAAAAGTGTGAATAACACCATCAACAACATGAGAAGCTGCTGGGGGTGTTGGGGTAGGATTCGTGGAAGGATGATGAGCATCAGGGATTAAGTCATAAAGTGTGCCCGTTTTCTAATAAACGATATCTTGATACTGAGCATGACTAATCGCCTGCTCTTCAGTAATGACACCTCCCATGGAAACATCACGGGTTATGGGCCCAATGAGTGATTTGGTAAAGCACTCAATTGACAGTTGATCATGAAGGGGAACTTTGATCAAACGTCTTCTCCTCCTCCACTCATGAATGTGATTAGAAATATGAGTGGAGGAAGATTGCTTAAAATAACTCAAAATTTCGGTTCCCGTCTCGTATCGAATCGACAATTGGTAATGTGTTAAAAAGGCCATGGCTAGGGTATTAAATTCGTTAAAGAATCCTCGTGATAACTCAATGTACCATTTTTTTGCTGAACCCGTGAGAGTTCGTTGGAAAAGTCACAATCTTATGGAGTCACCAATCAATGAATTAGATGAACACCAAAGATGGAAAGTCATAACATGATTATTCGGGTTCTCTCCTGATCGACCATTAAACTTGGGAATGTCAAACGATAGTTTGGATGGGATGACAGGCCAATAAGGAGAGTGTAAAATATGATCATTAAAAATCCTAGATAGATCCAGTAAATCCAAAGTGGTTAGGAAAGGAATCTGTCTGTTCACTTGAGGAAACTGGTAGTTTTGAGGAGGAAGCCCCATAGGTATACCAGTAGGACTGTAAGCAGTCTGCAGATAATTAGACAATCCTGACAGATTCAGTTGTGGAGGATTTTGAGGAAAATAGCCAACAGGGTTGGGTTGATTAGGTATGTTCCCTTGGAAAGGAACACTAGATTCAAAGTTTTGACCCCAAGTAGGATTCAGAGAACCTAGGTACGGTTGACAGAAATTGGGAGGTACAAAAGAATTAACTTGTGGATGTTTCCCCCCAGTTGGTTGTTGATTCCCTTGGACAGGAATATTCCAAGGTTGATATTGTAACACAAGTACGGTTTGTCCATAAACTGGGTTATGAACTCCAACTTGAGGTTGCCCCGTAAGTTGAGGTTGTGCCCCAACCTGAGGCTGTCCCCCAAACTGAGGTTGCCCCCCGACTGGAATCAGAAAACCAAAAGTGACAGAAATATTGGTGCCTCCAACTGGATTGGAGCCACTAGGGCCAAAACATTTAGATCCTCCAATCAAATGTGGAGGAGGAACGTAAGGCCCCCCAGAGAGAACCTGGTCAGGTGTAGGAATAAACTGACTAATAACATTATACCCAGGAGGAACAAAAAGTTTTGATCCTTCGACTGGATTTTGGGTAGGAATAGAAATAGAAGTATTCAAAGCATTATACCCAGATGGAAGTGAGAGATTCAGTCTAAGCAGAGGTGGTGTTCCAATAGGAGCTTGGCAAATCACTGTATGTCCAATATGAACAGTGATAGATTGTGGGACCATAATAGAATGGGGCATATGGAGAGGAAGAATCGAGTGAGAACCAACTAACAATTGGTTTGAAACAGTGGGGACATTACTGGTCGTGCCAGTAAAATGATCTAAAGGTATCGTATAGGTAACATACATCTCAGGAATTTGCGATGCCATAGGTTGATCAGGACTCGCTCCTAGGTTCCCATAAATATTATGTACTGTAGAAGGGGAAGATCTAGGATTAAGAATTTTAGCCATGTGAGCCGAGGTTCTAAATGATTCACTTTGAAAAAGTGGATCGTCTACTCCAGATCCTACATTATGTCCAGTAGGTACTTCAATATTGTCAACAACAACAATTTATCCCGATGAATTTATCCGGAGCAAACATGCATATGGTCAAACACTCAATAATGGATTTGGGGGAAGTCAGAATGCTTCTAAGGAATCTGAAACAATCCAAAATCCTTTTAAAGAATGTGTACTTCCAACTTCAGAAGCTACTTTGTTATTGACTACTCCCTTAGGAGATCCTTCCGATGTGTTAGGAAGCAAAGGTTGGTAACCTTATGGATCTTCCGGGGGTATCCCTTGCATCCTCCATGAACAACGAAGGTCGATGTTGGTTGAACCAAGTAAATAACGAAAAAATCCTATGGCCAACTAGAGAAATAAACAACACTCACTAATAAAATCTAGAAATCAAACCAAGCAAAAAAACCTTCTTATTTAGAAGTCACTAGTTGGTGATGAAATCCAACGTCGCGAGATCAAGACAAGAAGGGGTTGGGATAAAGTGGGTGGAAAAGTTACGTTGATGACCTGCTTAATGGAATTACACCCTGGTGCAAGCTCCCACACATAATCATGGGTATACCCCCCAAGGAGCCCGAGTGAGTTTGGCCAACGTCAATTCCAGGTACCGTGAAGACTTACCCCTCCACAATCACCTCATGTAAAGACCCTAAAGAGATAGGCTACTAAGGTCACCAACTACAACAATGATGCCTGGGCAAACAATTGACAGTTCTATCCACGCGCAAAGGCAAGGTATCTAGCCTGAAATCAACTCGAGAGGCTCCCA
This sequence comes from Picea engelmannii, assembly GCA_009831015.1. Lineage (NCBI taxonomy): Eukaryota > Viridiplantae > Streptophyta > Pinopsida > Pinales > Pinaceae > Picea > Picea engelmannii. The sequence continues at coordinate 311,484 of ML796849.1, forward strand.
CACATAATCATGGGTATACCTTCAAGTGACCCCAAATAATACCCGCAATCTCTACACCAATACCAACAAAGTAAGGCGAGTAACTCTTCCAATCCTAATGTGACCTCGTGATTGACCCTTGTGTTAGAAGGGTTTCCTAGGACAAAATGTAGCAATTGAATTTGAACTCTCCCTATCACAATATACTATTGTGTGTTTTGATGCTTTGGAGAGTGTGCCTTACAACCTATTCCAAAGCACTATCCTAGCTAATGTTGGTGACAAGAATCCCTAGAAAATAAAAGTTGCTAATAAATTTTAAATTTACGCTGTATTTTAGAGGCTATTGTTTACTCAAAAGGGAGATGAAAATGAAACTGATGAGGTTGTGACCTTGACCCAAGAAAATGAAAGAAGAGATGAATGTGCAATTTTTTAATTCAATGAACTCTAATTACAGTAGGGAGAATTTATTCTTTTGAAGTACGAAAGCTACGAATTGCAATTTCTCAATTTCGAATGAAAACAATTCAAATTAATCATGAAGCACAAAATTTTCCAATTCTTCTCTTTAACAAATATTTCGAATGTAAAAATCTTCTTATGAAAGATTACTAAAAATAACAAATGAATTCAGTTCTTCCTTTTCAAAAAAAAATTAGAGATGTAATGATGAAAGGAAAATGTAATCTAAGATAATCAAGACATTCTCAACACAATTCCCAAATCGAACTTGTAATGTAGACAAAAATGAAGAAGATAAGAGAGCCTTTTGTCAAATATAAACAAAAAGTATTACTCAATCAACAAACAATATGAAAAGTAAAATCAATCCAAAACTTTACACAAACCAAAAACTCATTGTCGAACAAGCACTCAAATCAATATCCAAAGATTATATCATCGTGACAAAGATCAAAAGAAAAAGACTTGCAAAATCACGAAGAAAGACTTTCAATCACTGAAAACCAATCACAAGCAAGCTTTAAACTCATGAATTAATCAAACACTGGCATTAGAAGTCCACCCTAGGAAACTAAGGTAAATCTGGGTGAAAAAAGATAAATTGAATCACTCCAACAAATTCTACAGGAGTCGTCATAGGCCAGGTATGGGACACAGTGCAGTGAACTAAAGTCATCGCAAGATACTATCATAGCACATTGCGACGTGTCCGCACTGGATTGGACAAGAAGGGTGCGACATATGAGGGTCATCGCAGGCTGCCAATGTGGTACAATGCGACGATATCTGTAAATAAGGAAAAAATGGAAGAAATATAAAAAATCTAAGTGAACTTCCAGACCCAGGGAGTCCAGATGGATCACCCACAGACTCAGAGAATGAATTTAGTCAGAAGAAGGTAGGCTAAATGAAAATGGGAAGCAAAAAATCAAAAGGAAGTCATATCCCTAGTATGGTCACCAATTTTGTTGTAGGATTAATCGGTAAATGTGGACATGAACATATCTCCCTAAATCCACCCGGATCTAGAACAAAACATAACATAATATGATGCTTTCCCTAATCTCTAATTATTGACTTTACTATTTAACTAGAGATGGACAACATACAATTTAAATGTCGTTTCCTCTTTCCATTGCCATCCTAACTCCACTCCAATGCTCTTGTGATATTGAATCTGCAAGGGAACACAAGCCAACGAAAGTGAAAGAAATACAATGAACTCAACAAGAACCTATGTATGTGATCAAGGAATCATACAATAAAACAAGACTAGTTTTATGGGAAAGAAACATATCACTTTATCATATTGAAATGAAAGTGGATATTACAACCAAAGCCTTGATGTCACAAGGTCCCCTCTCGATGTCCCTTTTCTCCAACACACACACTTTCTCCAACCTTGAATGAAGAAGATCCACAATGACCTGATGAACTGAAATGAAGCTCTCAAGTATCAGTTGAAGTAGAATTCCTCATCCAATTCTTATCCTATTCAACCTTATCCTTTTCCATGAGATATCCCTCTTTATATAGGGTGAAAGAGAGATGGTGTGAGGAGATTAGGATGATCCCACCAAATCAGAGAGGCAAGTAAGATCCAAACCGTTTAGAGGCCACCTCAGCTTCTAGAAGATCCCCTTCTAGAAATTTCATGAAACTCGATTTTTCCTTATCCTTTTGGCATCGTCGCACCCTAGCTATAGTGCAGCCTGCAGAGACGTTGCAATCCAAATCTAGAGTAGGGGGCGACAATCAGGCATCATCACACCCTGCACATCTTGTATCCTGTGACGACCTTCTTTAATATGGTTTTTGAGAAGGGAAAGCTAGTAATGAGAACCTTGTATGGACTCATGGTCAGGCTAGGGTGTGAGAAGGACAACTGATTTTGGCTGTTCTGTTCTACAGTGGGGTGGAACATGGTTTTTTCATTTGTGTTCCAACATCAATTTTCAGATATGTATCTCAGCTTGTATTCCATTTTCAATATTATATTTATGGTTTTCATCTGTTAGGAATATGTTTACTATTGTACATGTAAGTGAAATCAATTTTTAAGGGACTGTATAGCCATGTTATATTATGGATTATCATAGTATAATGATACTGGTAATAATGTTTATATATCTGTGTGTGTGTGTGTGTGTTCATACATAAATAAATAGATTTAACTATATATATATATATATACACATATATAGTTAAATCTATTTATTTATGTA
>ML796849.1:359965-378086 GCA_009831015.1 Picea engelmannii
GTTTATCCCTCCCTTTACATTTGGAAGTTGTAGCTACCTTTGGAAGTCATTACTTCCCTTGAACAATAACTATTGATTATTTCTCATATATTGTGAATGGTGTATTGTGGTGTATTGGTGTAACTCTTATACTATTGTTCATTGCTCATTGATATAGTTGAATGGTTTAAGTATAAGTTGAAAAATGTTTTAAATTGTACTTGATACTGATTCACCCCTCCTCTCAGTATCAACAAAACCCTTAAAACCTCACCAAAAAAAAATTAAACTTGTATAATATTGACAAAGAGTTAGGGTACGATTTTTCGGACCAGAAGCAACTAGAACCCGAGATGGGTTTCCTGTAGCAACATGCCTTGCATCGACCATAGACACTTTGTCTTTCTGATAGGTACTCTAAAAAAGAAAACAAGTGCTAGTGATTAGTCAAGCATCCAAATAAGTCTATCATTATAGAGACCTACAAAAAGAAAAGAAATGAATGAAATAAGAAACATAGCGCAAAACCTTATCATAATACTCAACACTGTTTTCCAAACCGAAAACCAAGTTTAAGGTATGACATATGGTGGAACAAAAATGCGCATTGGACTTTAGGATTTTGGTCAAGCTACAACCCTCGAAAAATACAAATGAGAGTCATAACAATATAGGAATATAATTACTAAATAGGATCATGATGGGTTGTTACAATGACTGAGAAAAATAGTGTGAAAGGAAGAACAACAATAAATATAGTTGAACACAGTGTTTGTAGGAGACATAAGAACCCCATGCACCGAGTGAATAAAACTAAAAGACTGAGAAGAAAAACCTTTGGTTCCATCTAGCCAAACCATAAAGTAAACCATTATTCTTCTATAAGGTTGCTAAACAATGGAATGAAAGATCGAAAATCACGTAGAGCGATCGAGACTTACCCTCTCGACTTTTGTTTCAATAATTTACGCATGGTGCATGGAAGGATGTTGATGGATGATTATAGACATATGTCATTTATGAATACTAGGTACTTTCAAACCAAACATTTTAAATTCCAACCACCCTGCAATTACTCTCAAAACATGATTAAGCCTTGTTTAACCACCAAAACTGATTAACATTGATCGACAAGTGTAAATACAATAAAAGTATCAAATTAATCATTATGATTTAAGTTCCCAAGTATGAATGGTCACATTTCCTCTTGAAAGGATAACATTCGATTTGTTGTGAATTCACCAACTTAGGTTAATTAGGCAAGGTTGCTTCAAGGGTCCCCCCTAGGGTGACCACCAAGGTTTTTACCATAAGAAAATCCATACATGAGAAGTGAAGCCCATGATTTAAAAACTTACCATAAGATCTTTAGTATAGATTCAAACCTTTGACATGGAAACCTATAAGGTAGGCCATGTAAGTTAATACCCTATATAAGGTAAAGTTTTCAAAGGTAAGAGATTCCTTACTATTATGAATTATTTAATTGAGTAATGCTTTTTATTCAAGCCAAAAATAAAATATCATGGTATAATTTTTTTTTTTATGGGTATGTGACATAATGGTATCAGAGCTTTAGGAACAACACTTGGCATGATGATCTCAACTATGAAGACTAATTTACTATAGTTATATTTCTTCTTACCACTAGGACAAAGATTTTGATTTGCAGGAAAGATGACAGAAGTACCTATTCTACCCGAAGAAGGGTCACATCAAAATGGATAAGAAAATATTGAACAAGGAAATATTGGTGAAGGAAACATATGGGTTAACTTGAATGAAAGTAGGGATAAAATACAACCATAATTAATCTAGAATTTACAGGATCTAAGCGATGAATTGAAAACTGTTAAAGAAGACAATGAACGAATTATAAAGACACAAGAATAACTTAACACAATACTTTTAGACTAGTTATGTAATCAAAATTCTAACAAGAATAAATTTCAATTTTCTAGTAATTCTAAAACTGATCTACTCAACAAGAAGGATAGGAAATTTGACCACAATGAATCAACAATGGAATCCGTTTTTAATGAAACCGAAACTTCAAGTTAGGATAGTGCCAAATTGGAAGAAAGAACTAAAAATAAACATAATCACCATGAATAAATCATGGGAGAATTCAAAAAGATAAAACCTCCAATATTTAATAGTGATATTGAGATTGGAGAAGAGGAAGAAGCTTGGATTTCTGGGATGCAAAAATACTTTTAGATATATAATTATTCAAGTGAACTTAAAGCAAGAATGGCTATCTATAATCTTATCGAGAAGGTAGATATCTGGTGGCAAGATATAAATATGGTAAAGAATATTAAGGAATGTAAAAAGACTTGGAAAAATTTCAAGAGATATTTTAAGAAATCATCTATTAGAACAATACTATGAAAGTAAAGATAAAGAATTTTGTGAACTGAAATTGGAAATTTGACCATGAAGAATTTTTGCAGCGAATTTTAAAGCTTTTTATGCTATGTAACATATATTGTGGATAAAAAATCAAAGATACGACGCTTCTTGAGTTGCCTACCTACCTCATATAAGAATAGGATTGAATTTGAAAATTTCAAGATGTTAGAAGAAGTTATGCGTAAGGCTAAATTAATTTTTGAACAATATAAAACCAGAAATGAAAATACTAAAAAATGGAATGGAAAGAAGGCGGAAAGGTTTGATCCAGGAAAAAAATAAGGAAAGTTTTTAAATAATAATTTTGCAAAAGGGTTTTAGGGAAATAACTATAGAAATAATAAGCCTTATAACCCATTTGCTAATAAAAATACAAAACCAACAACTTTTTATAATAAAGAAAGTGCCCAAAAAGAACCAATAAAGTGTTGGGAGTGTGGTGAACCACATTATTTCAAGGATTGTCCTCGCAGAATAAAAAACAACAACAATATACATATAGTTTGAGAAACTACTACAATTGGTGACATAGCGAGGAGTACCCCAAATATTAGTGCAACCTTGAAGAACAGACAAGCAAATCATCAGGATTCCATGGTAGAAGTAGAAGGTATGTTGAATAATCAACCAATTTCTATCTTCATTGATCCATGTGCTAGTCTAATTTATGTTTCACCTAATATAGTAGAAATTTGTAAGTTATGAAAATACAAATTTGAAAAGGCATGGCTAGTACAACTTGCTATAGGAAAAAATAAGACGATTACAAATCTTGTTAAAGGATGTGAAATTAATATGAATGGATTTAAAACTCAAATAGATTTGAATATTTTGCAGTGAGGATCATGTGATGTATTAATCAGTATGGACTGGTTAGAAAAATACAAGGTAATTATAAAATGCTATGATAAAAGATTTAATTTTGTAGATGACAATGCTAACCTTGTTAATATCAAAGGAATACCAAGAACCATTAGTATTAGGAAGATCTCATCTCTGCAGATTAAAACATGTGTTTGTAAGGGATGCAAAGTATTTGTTGTTCTTGTAATAGATAATGAAAAAGAAGAAAGTAAAATGGATATAGAAAATTTCTCTATGTTGCAATAATTTCAAGATGTATTTTAAGAAATTCCTAGATTACCTCTTAAGAGAGAGACAAATTTCCCCATAGACTTATTACCAGGAGTGGTGTCAGCTTCAAAGGCTCCATATCGGATGACTATCCTGGAATTTAATGAATTAAAATATCAAATTCAAGAGTTATTATGTTCGATCAAGTGTATCTCCTTGGGGAGCACCGATACTATTTGTTAGGAGGAAATATGGAACCTTACGACCATGTATAGACTATCGATAACTTAACAAAATGACAATTAAATATTGATATCGTTTACCCCACATCGATGATCTATTCAATCAAGTACGTGGGGAAACGATCTTTTCAAAAAATTATTTACAAGCAGGATATCATCAAGTAAGAATTAAAGACAAAGACATATACACAACAATTTTTAGAACAAGATATGGGCATTATGCGTTTGTAGTAAGACCCTTTGGGTTAACAAACACCCAGTCTCATTCACGTGTTTAATAAATAGTATCCTAAGTAAATACTTAGATAAATTTGTAATTGTCTTTGTCGATGAAATACTAATCTACTTAAGGAATGAACAAGATCATGAAGAACACTTAAGAATAGTTCTACAAATCTTAAGAGAACATAAACTATATGCTAAATTTAGTAAATGTGATTTTTACAAGGATAAAATTCAATATTTAGGGCACATAGTTTACAAAGAAGGAATAGTTGTGGACCTTGAGAAAATAAAATCCATTATGGAGTGGCCAATTCCAAAACATGTTTTAGACATAAGATCATTTATGGGTACAATAGGTTATTACCAAAATTTTATTGAAGGGTTTTCGAAAATTGGTCATCCTATAATATTTCTACAAAAGAAAGGAACAAAATTTATATGGTTTGAAAAATGTCAAGAAATCTTTGAAAAATTAAAACAACTCCTAACAACAACGCCCATAATAAAAATAACATTTCCATAGAAGGACTTCGTTGTATGCATAGATTCATTCATTGAAGGGATGGGAGGCATATTAATGCAGGATAATCATATATTTGCTTACAAATCTAGAAAACTTAAGGAAAACGAAAGACATCATGTTACACATGATTCAAAGTTAGCCACAATAATACATGCACTAAATATGTGGTGACATTATTTGATAGGACATAAATTATTATTAATATCATACAATATTTCTTTAAAGTACCTATTTGATAAACAAAATCTCAATGCTCGACAAGCAAGGTGGTTATCCTTCTTGAGCGAATATGATTTTGAGATAAGACATATAAAGGGAAAATAAAATAAGGTAGCTGACGCCTTGAGTAGACATGCAAATCTTATCTATACATTCACGAGAAGTAATTACGAAACTGAATTGGAGGAGAAAGTCAAAATGGCAGCAGGAAAGGATAAAGAATATCAAAATATTAAATCTAAATTAACAGAAAATCAAACGGAAGCCGAAAAATCAGACCTCCGACTTTCTAAAAATGGACTATTGATGTATAAAAATAGGATGTATATACCTAAAGCTGAAAAAATTAAACTATTAATGCTGAATTAATTAAATAAAATGCCATACTTTGGACATCCTGGCTATCATAAATTAATTGCTATGCTAAGGAAGTAATTTTATTGGCCTAACATGAAAGGAGAAATTGCTGAATATTTAGCTAAGTGCATAGAATGTCAACAAGTTAAATTTGAACATCAACACCAAGTCAGATTATTACAACCTTTACCCATACCAGAATGGAAGTGAGAGATTATAAGTATGGACTTTATAACATGTTTTCCAAAAAGTAGCAAACAAAATGATTCTATAATGGTTGTTGTTGATAAATTAACTAAAGCAACACACTTCATACCAGTTAAATCCACTTATAAAGCTATTAACATGGAATTCCTAAAACTCTAATCTCATATAGAGACACAAAATTTACAGGAAATTTTGAAAATCCCTATTTAAAGGCTTAGACACACAATTAAATTTCAATACTTCTTACCATCTTTAGAAGGATGGGAAGAATGAAAGGAAAAATAAAATATTAGACGATATGCTCAGAATGTATGTTATGAATAGACCAAACAAATGGGAAGAATATTTACATTTGGTTGAATTCACTTATAATAATCATTACCAAGATTCAACTAAAACTTATTCCTTTTGAAATTCTTTATGGAAAAAAATGTAACACCCTTGTTTCCTGGAGAAATCATCTCAATAGATTAATGAAACGACTTGAAATGTTAAAGGAAATGGAATTAACATTGAAACATCTACAACAAAATTTGAAAGAAGCATAGGAAATGCATAAAAGTTATGCAGATTTCAAGTGAACTCCAAGAGAGTTGAATATTGGAGACCATGTGTATATAAGAGTAAGGGAAAAAATAAGTTCTTTAATACTGGGAATATATACAAAATTAGCTCCTAGATATTGTGGTCGCTTTGAAGTGATTGCACGAAAAGGATCTGTAGCCTATCAACTTGCACTTCCAGTCATGGTAAAAGTATATGATGTTTTCTATGTTTCATTATTAAAGAAATATATACATGATCCTACTCATGTTGTGGATTGGAATATGATATAGGTGGAACCCAAGGTCGAGTTCCCAGTAGAACCAGATCGTATTTCGACAGGAGGGAGGTTACATTAAGAAATCGAGCCATCAGACTAATAAAGGTGCAATGGAGGCACCTTAGTCCCCAAGAGACTATGTGGGAAATCGAGGATCATATGCAAAAATCATATCCATATATGTTCTATAATGATACAAATAAAGATTAGATAACACCGAGAATGGTGTTATATTCTAAGGGGGGTGGATGTGATACCTCGAAATTTCAAACTCTAAACTTAATCACTTATTTTATTATTTTTGTTAAACAACAAATTATTGATCCTAGTGATCCAACTCAAAAATTATTGTTTTATTTTTATTATTTTATTAATAAAATATAAAGAGGAAACACACATGAGGTGTGACTCTTAAAAGAGAAAATCCATGGATCCAAAGTGAACCACCAAGTGACAGCAGAAGGGGGACAAGTGGTGAATATTAGTTGAGTTAACTCAATAGAAGTGAGACATGATCTAAGTTTGTTAGGAACATGTGTAATAATTAGATTGACAGGCGGTGAATGAAAAAAAAATGTTTTGACAGGTAGTCAATGAGAAGAAGACTCATACAAGTGTCAAAGACCTAGGAAAATATTAAAAAGAAGGAAAAAAAGAGAAAGGAATGCCATTTTGTATTAGATGAGAAGTCTCAGAAATATTGCAATGACACATAAAATCTTCACATAAAGTTTGGAACCTCATACTCTGTAGGGATTCACTTGGTTGGTTTTTGATCACGATTTAGCTCGAGGGTGACAGAGAAGGCATAAGTGGAAGCTATGATCTAAGGTTGGGAGGAACAACCCACTTGATGCGTGTTTTCCCCTAAGAGAATCTTAGTTACAAGTTTTTCTTACAATTGGTTTCTTCCATTCTAATATAATATTAATATTATTTCTTCATGATTATATGTATATTCTATTATGATTTAATTAAGTATGGAAAAGTGATTTATAAACATGTTGTTAGTATCTTGGTGCAATTGGAAATTTTCGGATAAATTATTATTGTCTTTCAATGTATTATTCTATTATACAATTGATCGATAAATATCATAAACACATGTTTTATCCACATCCAATGTAGGATGTTAAAACAAAATTGTAGAATACACATTACATATATACATATATACAATAAACAGGGTAAATACAAAGTCAATAGATCTATTATGATAATGAAACAAAGAGAAAATTTGTATATATAATAAGCAGGTTAAATACAAAACTTATAGATCAATTGTGATAAAGAAAAAGAGAGAAAGTTATATAGACAACAAACATGCTAGATACAAGCCGATAGATCTACTATGACAAATAAACAAAGAGGAAGTTATACATATGACGAACATGCTAGTTGTAAAAACGATAGATCCATTGTCATAGAAAACTCTAGAATGTAAACACAGAAAGGAATTTATGTACACATGACAAATAGGCGAGATGGAAAGACGATAATGTCACTACCATAAACAAATTCTATTATAAACAAAATGCTAATATTTATGTTCGTTTAAGGAGATAACCATAAGTTTAATAAATAAGAGCCAAATCAGTTAGCTTTGTAAACTACGATGATGAAAGAAGGAACCAAGAAATTTCCTTTAAAAAAACAAATTATCAACACTACCAATGATGTCGAACCGACTATGTGAGTTACAGAGCAAGAGCGCCTTTTTAAATACATTTGAAGAAAACACTAAGTCCTAAAGATAAACTCTAACAAAATAGTTACAGAACCCTCATTCACATACAAACTCTTAGAATACATTACGCATATATTAGTGTGAGTTCAACAACACCATACTAGTTAACCACTTAACTAATTTCAAGCCGAACGACAATAACAATTCTTCATCCTCAACTAAGGACCGTGTTGGAAATCGGATTACCTTTTTAATGTTGAATACCCTCGTTGAGGAGCCAAGCCAACACATGCTGCCAAAAGATGTAGACACTAAGTTAGAATAGCACCTGAGATAAATATATCTTCAGAAAAGTAAAGAAGAAAACCTTAAGGGAAAAAGATACTTACAGATTTTCTTGCGAATGGGACTTGGGGTAAAAACCCAACCACCCTTTTCAAATGATACCTACAATAAACCCTTAAAACGTCACCAAAAGAAAACTTAAACTTGTAGAATACTGAAAAAGAGTTAGGGTACGATTTTTCTTACCAAAAGAAACTAGAACTCGAGATGGGTTTCCTGTATCAACATGCCTCACATCGACTAGAGACACTTTGTATTTCTGATGGGTACCCTGAAAAAGAAAACAAGTGCCCATCATTAGTCAAGAATCCAAATAAGTCTATCACGACAAAGAACTATGAAAAGAAAAACAATGAATGAAATAAGAACTAGAGCACACAACCTTACTGAAATTCTCAGCACTATTTTCCAAACTGAAAACCAGTATGAGATACAGAGGAACGGAAATGTGCGCATGAATTTAGGAATTTTATCAAGCTACAATCAACAAATATAAATGAGACTGATAACATTATAGGGATATAATTACTAAATAGGGTCATGTCGGGTTTTTGCAACGAGAGAGAAAACTAGTGTGAAAGGAATAACAACATTAAAGATAGTTGAACATAGAGTCTGTAGGCAAAATAAGAACCCCATGCACCCGATGAATAAAACTAGAGGACTGAGAAACGAACCAGAAAGGAAAACAATCTTCCTATGGAAGGTTTCTAAACAATGGAATGAAAGATCGAAAAATCGAGCAGAGCGGTTAGGACTTACCCTCCCGACTCTTGTTTCAAGAATTTACACATGGCATGTGATATCCTCAAATTTTAGAAAAATAAATTCTAAGTTGATTTAGAAATAATTTTTTTTTTTTGGAAAATTCAGATTTGGAAATAAATTGCCATTTATGGAAAATCCGAATTTGGAATTTTGGATTATGTAATTTATTATTTGATGAATGTTCGCAAAATATTTGACTTGCTCAACTGTCCTCTTTATTGGACACATGTATGAGACATAATTTTAATAAATTAAATGCTCGAAGACAAATGGAACAACTAGTTTAAAAATAACTGACAATGACTCCATGAGTGGGGAACAGGTTTGAGTTACCTCAGAGCTGATTTTTACAAGTGGCAGAAGTTGAATTTGACCACTAGCAACCCCTAAAAATCAGGTATTTGTAAATCTGGGAATTTCCACAAGGAGGGAAAGGAATGGAAATACTTAGGCACAATAATATATACAACATATGTGGGAGGCAAGACACTGCTTAATATGTTGAGGAATTGAGAATTGTTTGCTATTATGAGCACTTGTAGTGTGAGGAAACACATATTATGATATGTTGATGGTGACTATAGATGAGGAGGATAATTCAGTTCGCCCTTATGGACTCACGGTCAGGATAGGGGTGATCAGGACAAGTGATTGTGGTTGTTCTGTTCTACGGTTGGGTGGAATGTGGTTGTTCTATTTGTTTCCCAACATCATCTTTTTCCAGATATGTATTTCAGCTATGTATTTAAATTGTTGGTACTATGCTCATGATGTATTATTATTTATACGATTTTTTTCCATATCTTATGTTATTGCATTTAGAAACAAAATATGTTTGAAAGTAGCCATATTAGTTGATATGGGTTTCCACTGTGTACAATAGTTGTAGAAGTATGTTATTAACAATGTAGTTTATCTCTCTCTCTCTCTCTCTCTCTCTATATATATATATATATATATATATATATATATATATATATATATATAAACAATACTACTTTATATTTCTTGTTGTTATGTCGAACAAAAGAATAACAGTCCTAATACATGTTTTGTCAATTATGAAATAAAGACATTTGATACAATATAGTATAGGTCTGTTGACAAAAAAATGATATACATATTTATTACCATCAATAGATAAAAGATCAAAATGTTACAGTTTGAGTTCCTTAAATACCAGGACTCCCTATCTTGTCGAAACATAAATTTAAATAACTACATAAATATGTCCGCGAATACTCGCAAGGATTGGTGGATGAAGATGGAACCCGAATACCTTTTGTGGACAGGCCACACACTTCTCCAAGTGCATTGGTTGTCCTCCCAAACCTGTAACAAACATATAAAAGAATTAGTAACTTACTAATGTATGGAATGATTAAAGATGCATCGAATAAAGAATCAAGAATACTTAAATTGGATTTTGATGTCATAATGGAGAACCCTCGGTCCCATGCAAAACCATCAATCCAAGACCCAAGAAGGGGAGTGAGTGCGTTATTCATTTGATGTGTTCCCTCGCAAGAAAAAGGGACCCATAATTAGTTGACATATAAGAGATATTACTGTAACTGTGAAAATAAAATTAAGAAGCAAAACTATAAATTAAAGTTCTGTAATTTAATTATCCTATAATCTTATAGAATTACAGAGAGAAATTATAACACAAATTGCATACACGAGCAAAAATTAATATTTCCATAAGTATTAATTCAAAGGAAGTGTACAAGAGAAAACCCATGCGAAGATCCAAAGAGTGTTGTAGCAAATTTGTTACTATAAACATAGATCATTTTTCTTAATACATAGTGAACTTTTGACAAAAATAACCGATGTCACAACATGTATGAAATTTAACAAGAATTTAGAGGGAGATATGACTCTGAGTGAGTCTAAACATAAATTATGCAGAGCCTATTTAAATTAGAAGTCTCTGGGAGTTCGGCCTCGGCCTTATCGATATATAACCATGCATACAAGTAACATACCATGGCTATGATGAATTTGAGAAAGTCGTAAATTTTAAACCCACAAGTATATCTGCTTTCACTGGGTGGATTTGATCAAACAATCAACAACATAGAACACTGTTGAGTGGATATGGGATTCTAGCAACAACATAGAAACTATGTTTCTCGACAGAGGCAACCTTTTATAATAGACACATATAATTTTATTTCAAGAACATCACTGCCATTTTCCAACGAACAAGGGTATCTTGCCTCTTAAAATACAGAGTAAATTTTTAATTACAGAATGCAAGTTAAGCATGGATTTAGTTGAACTGAATGATGGAGGCATGGTGCTATTTGACCAAGTCTTTTTCAAGCATGGCCAATAGATAACAAACTAACAATTATCTTTCCTTACACAATAAGCTACCAATAAGAAAACGCTTACACAATAAGCTACTAATAAGAAAACACGGGGTTACTCCCTCTACACAGACCCAAAACCAAAAGAAAAGATTACAAAGGATTAGGGTTTTCGACCACGATAAAATGACAGAGGAACCTGAAGGGTTACGACTTAGAATACTGGTAGCCTTTAAAAAAAAGTCACAAAACCTGAACCAGATGATGAACTTACCAAAGAGAACCCTTCAAAACAGTTTCATTATAACGGAAAAGGGACTTGAGGAATGGATTGTACAGAGAACCCTTCAACACAATTTCACTATAACGAAAAAAGGGACAAGAGGAACGCATTGTACATATAACCCTTCAATGTTGGTTATACTGTAGGGGAAACATAACTTAAAGAACACATTGTACAGAACTCATGTCAACTCAGTAACACATTGCCTAAGGAAAACATAATATAAAGAAAGGCATGGAACATAGAGATCCTATAACATAAAGAATGGATTACAGTAAAACTATTGGGATAATCAAATTAGACAGAGAAACGTTTTACTTCAAACAAATAACACCATTTCTTCAAAACGACGATAATTTGAAATGGGATAGACAGAGGAAATGAAATTACCATGCACAAGCTGAGAGCAATATTCGAAAGTGACCACCACGCATGTGGAGAAATCGGCTCAAACGCCCCTATGCTATATTTTTACAAAAAACTAAGAATAAAACTTGACACAGTGGTCACCACATCGTGAAGGGAACCAGTTAAACTCCCTTGATACCATTCTATACAGAGCCGAGAGGAAAATTCAAAAATAGTGGCCACCATTGCCTATGGAAAACTGACCGAATACCCCATGGTTACCATACTACCACAGATTCGCATAACCCTACCATTGTGGGAGAAAAACATAGAGTAACGAAGTGTATGGAATAACCGTGAAGGATAATGGCATGTTGTGCCTCATGATAGTGGAAGAGAATGGAAGGTACACCACCCTCTCTATGCCATGTGAAGTCAGCCTAGGTGGCAAGCCTGTAGTGGAGCTTCCCTGCAAAATGTCAGACCTAGATGTCAAAGGTGGCTTGCCACCATTAATGACTATGACCCAACTTAAATGCCTAAGGCTAGGTTGACCGTCCAGGTAATTTTCTCTTTAATGCTTCTCGAAATGTGTACAGGCCACAAATTTATGTGTGATGCAGACCGGTGGTGTAATAACAGGGTCCCGACGATAATCACTGTATTTATCATAATTTTAATTAACATGGTAAACCACTATGGAACATTGAAAATCCCCTAGCACGTACGTTTGGACTTAGTGGGTTAGGAGCCTTTCCATGAATTCCAGTGCTTAAGTTTTAAATTTTATAACGTTTATCTAGTGTATAGGTATTGAGTTTTATAAAGTTTCTTGTTGCATGTTTTAGAAATATAGTTATGACTTATATGAATGAGTTTCACAAGTTATTCCTAGGCTATGGACCTTGACATTCCTAGCCATTAATAGATTAACATTACAATGTTAATTCTGATAGAGATGCCTAATAGAAAATCATGTATGGATCTTGTTAGCACTGAAAGTCACACTTTGAATGCTAAAGTGTAAGCTCCAAAAGCATCATAATGTAAAAGATAAATTTGGTTTTGAATAAGTGGATCAAAAAGATGGATAAAGAAAGAGAGAGGGCAACGAACTGCATATCAGTAGGCTACACCAATGGGCAATGGAGTCACAAACATCCCACTCATCTAAGGCACAAAAGATTCTTAACAAAAAAAAAGATTATATGCTGATAGGTGGAAGAAATGAAGAAGGAAAGCGTAAGATAGAATGTTCAGTAAATAGATATCCTCTCAATTTAATGAATCAACAAATACTTGAATATAAACAATGACTGATGGGAAAAATATAACAGATCTTCTGCTGCTTAGGGATCCATAAATCATTGACAGCCTTTGATCCTCAAATTTGCAATATATTCAAATAAGAAGAAATATAGACAAAGGTTTACAATCTGAAATCACAGCTCTCATGAGTCTCCAATAGCAGTAATGCTTACAATCATAAAATTCCCACAGGCTTACAAATGAACACACACATGAAATTGCCTATTCCTACTCTCTCTAGCTTCTCTTGGCTCATGAATCCCACTCTTCAAGAAATCTCTCCTTCTTTAAATAGAAAATAGCATCCAAATGAACTAAGGAGGTCAAATCCCATATCCTCCATTGGATTCCAAGCCTTGGAGATAAGTGGCAGCAGTCAAAGAGACAAAAATCCAACAAATTGCTGATTTTCAGGAATTTGTTAGAAGTCATTAATAAATTGTTTCCACCTCATGCATTAGGCCTTTGCTAGAGCTAAATATTAGGTGCAGGTGTCCCTTGATATCTAACTGATCCTTGAGAATCCATTCAAACTCTCCTTGACATGTGGCAACCTCCCAACAAGGCGAATATCAAAACCGTGACTGCTACAAGAAATTAGTACGCATCGCCTACTTCTATATCCAATATATCTCAAACCAAAACACATTTTGAAAATCTGAGAGAGGTTTTTGTTATTTGGAATGTTATGAACAAAAATGTCCTCCACTTTTCAAAAATACATTCTCAACTGCTCATAACCCAAGTTTTAAATTAGTGACTCAAAACTGGCAGAATAACTCTGCACAATTTAGCCTTTGCCAGAATATTACGCAATGCGTATAGGCAGCGCCCGAATGTGTTTTTGCATGCAATTCAGTATCATAAATCTGTGGGTGCTTTGATTCTTGAACTTGGATATTGGGAATAACTCAATATAATTTCAATTTTCCCCAAAACAAATAAAAATCCCATAACAATTGTATTCATTTGCCAAAATGAATAATGAAATGCAGATTCTATTCTCTGTGAAATATTAGGTAGTGCCTGTAGGTAGTGAAAATTATGCAAAAATGAGGCATAAACCAATCTTGTGCTAACATAGGCTCCATGGGGGATAGATTCCTCTCTGTGAGGCTCTAAGAACTCTTGTAGTTTCAGTGCCTTATCCTTTGGGCTTGTGGAGTCATGCTCTCAACCTTTAACCTATGCAATCTGCTTTGATCTATGATCTTCGGCTGAAACTAAATGAAAATGAAAACTAAAACTGACAAAATGATGAAAACGACGCTTGTCCAACAAGCTTATTGCACACACCGACTCTAATTATTGGGAAACTGAAGCGTTCAAGTTACATGAAACAACCAATGAAGCCATTTCATCATTTTTTCAACTGTTTGAAGTTTTGAAATGTTCTTCCTTAAGCACCAGAGATAATTCTTACTTGAAGGTGCGTCAAAGAAACATTTGGAAATACACTTTCCATTGAAGAAATCAATGAGCCTAGGCCCATTTTCTGCTTGTAGACAGGCTGCAAATGGATCCTGAAAAACATCATCAATACTTGCCCTTGCAACATTGCTTTGTGTAAAAAGGAAAAGTATTGCATTAGGTCCTTCGTCCACTGTTCTTGGTTGTTGTATGGCTTACTGATTCATTGATTCATCCTCAATGCATATGGCCTTGGTCCACTCCTGGTCATGAGGTGTATTAGGAAAAGGGCTTAGTGATGCTTGTCTTTCTTTAATTTCAACCTTTCTCATCTGATCACATGGAATTTGATCTTGGCTTCTAGATGAAACTGAGCTTGTGTCTTCAAGAGGAATAGGGGGTTGATGGGGAAGTTCATCACAATTATAAGTTCTTGTGAAACTAAATTCTTCTATCTTATCTTCTGATTGCGAGGGATATTCATCATAGCTTGGCTTATGGTCCCAATTTCTCAGTTTTTCACCCTCTAAAATTAGATTATCATCTTTTTCTTCTTTTTCAGCAACAAAAATATGACATGAGGGTTGAAACAAGCTATTGTTGCTTTGATGGGAAGGGTACTTTTCTGATATAAGGTCTTCAATAGACCGTTCATGGAAATTATCTTCATAATCATCATACAAAGGTGAATAAATGACCATTTGACTATTAATGGATGAGGGGATTAGTACAATAGTTGGGACAACTGGTTGCTGAGGGAAAACATCCTCAGAGTCATCAAAACTTGGAAAATCATGACACATTGGTTCATTAACAATAGGAGGGACTGATAAGCTATGAATTTGGTCATGAAAAGCTACAACACTATTCTCATGATGAATAAATCTGAATCTAAGATGACCTCTTGACTTAAAGAATCGAGAAAAGGAGGAGATAAGGAAATGATGGATTGTCCATATTGATGTTTCTCTCGGGGACCTAGATTTTGACATGAATGATGCATTTGTTCTTCAAATTTAGGAAAAGCATTATGAAACTCATCATCTAAGTCTTTCTCTCTACAATCATCCCCTTCATCATCACTAATAGAGGAATCACTTGCTGAATCTTGAATATATGATGCATACCCATCACAACAATTCTCAAAAAGTCTTTTAGCTGGATAAATTTTCTTGCAATGAGAATAAAAAACATCATGAAAGTCCTTCAAAGAGGAAATACTAGAATCAGGGAGTGTTCTATACCATTGCCTCGCATCGCCTTCCAATGAATACATGAACATTTTCATCAATATATCTTCATGATGAATGTCAAGCTGCTGCATCAAAACATGAAATTCATGAACATGCTCAACAAGGCTTTCATTCTAACCTTCATAAAATCTGGGCAGCAGATCTTGCCATTCATCAATTTGAGGCACAGGATGTGGATAACCATCTATGGCTGAGAAATTGAGTGGGGCAAACCTCCTGTCCAGGATAGCCTTCATAGCCATTTGATTTTCCTCATCCCTAGTGGAGTCACCAACATATTCTGAAAAATGGAGTCGCCATGGTGAATGTGCAGTATTGAAGGTGTCCAACTTCAGTCACCATCTAAAGCTGGAGCTGTGCAATGTCGTTCTTCCTAGGGAGCTTTTCAATCTGCTCAAATCCGTCCCCGACAACGACGCCAAAAATGTTAGCACTGAAAGTCACACTTTGACTACTAAAGTGTAAGCTCAACACCCATCAGAATGTAAAAGATAACTTTGGTTTTGAATAGTTGGATCAACAACATGGATAAAGAAAGAGAAAGAGCAGTAGGCTACACCAATGGGCAATGGAGTCACAAACATCCCACTCATCTAAGGCACAAAAACTGCTTAACAAAAAACAAGATTATATGCTGATAGGTGGAAGAAATGAAGAAGGAAAGTGTAAGATAAAATGTTCAGTAAATAGAGATCCTCTCAATTTAATGAATCAAAAAATACTTGAATATAAACAACAACTGATGGAAAAAATACAACATATCCTCTGTTGCTTAGGGATCCATAAATCATTAACAACCTTTGATCCTCAAATCTGCAATATATTCAAATAAGAAGAAATATAGACAAAGGTTTACAATCTGAAATCACATCTCTCATGAGTCTCCAATAGCAGTAATGATTAAAATCATAAAATGCCCACAGGCTTACAAATGAACACACACAGGAAACTGCCTATTCCTACTCTCTCCAGCCTCTCTTGGCTCATGAATCCCACTCTTCAAGAGATCTCCCCTTCTTTAAATATAAAATAGCATCCAAATGAACTAAGGAGGTCGAATTCCATCTCCTCCATTGGATTCTAAGCCTTGGAGATAGGTGGCAACAGTCAAACAGACAAAAATCCAACAAATTGCTGATTTTTAGGAATTTGTTGGAAGTCATTAATAAATTGTTTCCACCTCATGCATGAGGCCTTTGCTGGAGCTAAAAATTAGGTGCATGTGTCCCTTGATATCTAACTGATCCTTGAGAATCCATTCGAACTCTCCTTTACATGTGGCAACCTCCCAACAAGGCGAATATCAAAACCATGACCGCTACAAGAAATTAGTACACAACACCACTGCGCAGAGTACGCAACACCAACTTCTATATCCAATATATTTCAAACCAAAACACATTTTGAAAAAATGAGAGAGGTTTTTGTTATATGGAATTTTATGAACAAAAAAATCCTCGAGTTTTCAAAAATACATTCTCAACTACTCATAACCCAAGTTTTAAATTAGTGACTCAAAACTGGCAGAATAACTTTACACAATTTAGCCTCTACCAGAATATTAATGCGACGTTTCGTCGATCATTTCTTACATTCAAGTCCACTTCTCTTCGTCCTTTAATACTTATTTTGTCGTATTCACTTTTCCCGCTTGTTTTCATTTTGAAATGACCGTTGGCCTTGTCCTCACTGGATTTGTATTCCTAAATGTGCATTCTCTTTCTCGTTTCAGCGCACTATACCTCTGTTAGTACCGTTTACTATCCTTCTTTTGTTTTTTTTAGCTGCGCGGCGAATTTCATGTTGTGGGTGGTCGACTATCCTTGTACAACTTCAGTCGGTTCCCGTTGATCATTCCTCTGAGTTATGTTCCTCCTAAATCTTGCAATTTACAACTCCTCCATATGTGACAACTCTTACTTCATACGGTCCTAACCAGTGCATTCTGAGTTTTCCTGGATGCTGAATGGATTTGCTGTCATACATCAACACTAAGTCTCCTTCCTTGAAAGTTTTCTTTTTGACGTGTCCGTCATGCCAAGATTTGTCCCTTTCTTTATAAACTTGTTGGTGGAACCCTTCTAGGATCTTGTCTTCCTCCATGATCATCAACTGATTTAGTCTCTCATGTACTGCACCTTGCTCTGTCATGTGTGTAATTGCTGCTACACGCAGACTGGGTACCCGAAATTCTAATGGAACCACTTCTTCTTGTCCATATACCAGTTTGAATGACATGTTTGTTGGAAGATTGGTTGTTGTCATTGATGTCAACCCTAGTCATGGGTTTTGGACCAGAATATTGATGAAGTTATTTGGACATGAAGGAAAATGAAA
>ML796849.1:381373-393492 GCA_009831015.1 Picea engelmannii
TGGAGATATACTCTGTGGAATATAGGGTTTGTGACCAGTCCTGAAACTAGTCAAAAAATAGGTGTTCCGGGTAAAACAGTCATAACTTTTTCATACAGACTCCAAATGAAGTGGGACCACTGCCATTGGAAAGAGTACG
Organism: Picea engelmannii; assembly: GCA_009831015.1. Classification (NCBI taxonomy): domain Eukaryota; kingdom Viridiplantae; phylum Streptophyta; class Pinopsida; order Pinales; family Pinaceae; genus Picea; species Picea engelmannii. The sequence continues at coordinate 381,513 of ML796849.1, forward strand.
GACTGTCGTTTCTTTTGTGCGAGTTTCAGAATCAGATGTTAAATATTGAGCGCGGGGAATGCTGTACAAGTTGGGTCTTCTGAACAGACCAGAATTGAATAAAGTTTTATTATCTCTCATATATTCTTGGGTGGAAGGAAGGGGCAAGAATAGAGAGTTCAGATCTCTCTTGATATTGGAGGATTGTATATTCCTCTTGGAGGTTTATCCCTCCCTTTACATTTTGGAAGCTGTAGCTACCTTTGGAAGTCATTACTTCCCTTGAACAAAAACTATTGATTATTTCTCATATATTGTGCATGGTGTATTATGGTGTATTGGTGTAACTCTTATACCATTGTTCATTTATCATTGGATATAATTGAATGGTTTAATTATAAGTTGAAAAAGGTTTTAAATTGTACTTGATACTAATTCACCCCCCTCTTAGTATCAACAATGTTCCCTGTCAACTTCTTGCATGTGGTACTGTATGCCCATAATACTGTTAGTATTTTTAGGTCTCAATCATCTCTGTTGACATTACAGATCTTTGTGAGTGCATTCTCAAGGATTTTTTTAAACGCTTCTACTGTGCCATTTTCATGTGGGTGATACGGTGTGCTATTTTGATGATGGAATTCAAACTCTTCAGTCATAGCCTTGATAGTGATTTTAATGAAGTGTGTGCCTTGGTCTCTCATCAAAATTCTTGGGCAACCAAACCGAGTGATTACTTGTTCAAATAGAAAGTGTGCTGCTGTTTCTGTGCTGCAATCCTTCACTCGTGTTTCTTCCATCCATCTTTTCAGGTATTCCTTCACGGTGATAATATACCTTGCTCATGTTCTTTTGGCTGGTGGGTTGATTGGTCCCATGAAATCGATGACCTATTTTTCGAATATCTGCAAAGTTACATGCGGTTGTAATGGCATCTCGTCCCTTCTATTGGGTTTTCCAACCCTCTGATCGACATCACATCTCTGACAGTACTCTTTCGAGTCTCTGTGAATGGTCAACCACCATATTAATACGTGCAATACCTTCTGCATGGTAGCTTTAATTGCATAATGTCCTCCTACTATTCTCTCATGGGATTCTGCTAAAAGCCTTGGTATTTCGTGTTCCAACACATATCTTCGCAAGATGCTATCTGCGCCCATTTTTTATAGATGTCCTGTGATCAACTGATAGTCTGTAGCCCAGATTACCAGGTTTTTATTTTGCACGGTGTTATAATCCCATGCCACATTACCTGTACTCAAGTACTGGATGATATCTACAAAGTATTCATCAACGATCTGTAATGAAAATAACTGTGAGTCTGGAAAGTTTTCCTGTAAGTTTGCGGGTTCTCCTGCCTTGACTATTACTTCAAAATAAAACTCTTGAAACAATAATAACCATCGATATATTATCCCCCCCAACACTGGATTTTTGACTAGGTATTTGAGGGATGAGTGATCTATGAACATCTTAAAATGTTTTCCCAATAAATAATGTTTGAATTTCTATAGTGCATAGACCATAGCTAGGCCTTCTTACTCTATAGTTTTATAGTTCTTCTATGATTCTGATAGTTTTCTACTCGCAAATTCTATCAGGTGATCCAAATATCTTGCTCCTAGCTACACCAAGATAGCTCCAAGTGCTATAGCTGATGCATCTACATGTACATGGAATGTTTTCTCCCAGTCTGGAAATACTAGTATTGGCGTGGTGACCATTTTGTCTTTCAACGTATCTAGACCATGTTGACAGTCTTCATTCCATTGAAACTTTGTATCTTTTCTTAACAGTTTCTCCATTGGCATGGTAATCTGCACATACACTTTGATAAATTTTCTATAGTAGCCCGTGTGTCCCAATGTCGCTCTTAGTTGATGAACTGTCTTTGGTGGTGGAAAATTAACAATTACTGCAATCTTTGTAGGATCTACTAGTAAGCCTTGTTTTCATACTATATGACCCAATAATATCCCAAACGGTGTTCCGAATATACATTTTTTTTATGTTTAATGATATATGACACTGCCTGCATCTTTCTAACATCAACCTCAAGACCTCTACATGGTCTTTCAATAAACTATAGACTGTCCATTCATCAAGATATAACTTTAGAAAGTGGTGGATAAACTCTTTTAATGCAGTGATGACTACTCTGGAAAATATTGCTGGTGCATTATTCAGTCCAAATGACATGATTGTGTACTGGTAGGATCCCCATTCTGTAGAAAACGTGGTTTTGTATCTATCTTCCTGCGCTATCTTGATCTGGTGGTAGCCAGAGAATTCATTAGTGAATGAATAAACTTTGTGTCCTCCTATGTTCTCCAACACTTCATCCGTGAAAGGTGTAGGGAGAGGTTCATGTAGTCATGCATCGTTCAAATTCCTCAAGTCGATGCATATTCTTATCTCGCCTTGTTTTTTCTCTTGAACTACCATCAGGATTATCCATTCCGATTCCTCCATGGGTTCTATGATTCCAGCTTCGAGCATCCTATCAATCTCAGTTTTGAATTTCTTCTTATATATTGGGTTTAATCTGTATGGTCGCTCTCTGATCGGTCTCTCTTTCGCTTTGAGTGGTATCTTCATTTATTCTATCTCTCCTGCTATACCCTTCATTTCGGTAAATGTTTGGGAAATAGGTCACTGTACTCACATAGTAACTGTTATGATTTCTACCATTTGTTCATCCCAGTAGTCCCCAATGCTAGCCATTTTGGGATTCTCAAATTTTCCAATGTTGACTTTATTCACCTTGATTGATGCGACAATTACTTCTGATTCTAGTGGTGGACCTTCCACTTCTGTTTCGCCTTCTGCATCTTCAATATCAATATTGTGTGGATCGTCTTCATCTAGTTCTTCTTCCTGCACATGGTGGCATGACAACAATTCTTTCACTGCCTGTTTGTTCCATTGTTGTTCTTATGTTATGAGTTTGACTTATGGTTCTATGAAAGAGAAAGAGTATTAGGCTACACCAATGGGCAATGGAGTCACAAACATCCCACTCATCTAAGGCACAAAAACTTCTTAACCAAAAACAAGATTATATGCTGATAGGTGGAAGAAATGAAGAAGGAAAGCGTAAGATAGAATGTTCAGTAAATAGAGATCCTCTCAATTTAATGAATCAAAAAATACTTGAATATAAACAATGACTGATGGGAAAAATACAACATATCCTCTGCTGCTTAGGGATCCATAAATCATTGACAACCTTTGATCCTCAAATCAACAATATATTCAAATAAGAAGAAATATAGACAAAGGTTTACAATCTGAAATCACAGCTATCATGAGTCTCCAATAGCAGTAATGATTACAATCATAAAATGCCCACATGCTTACAAATGAACACACACAGGAAATTGCCTATTCCTACTCTCTCTAGCCTCTCTTGGCTCATGAATCCCACTCTTCAAGAGATATATCCTTATTTAAATAGATAATAGCATCCAAATGAACTAAGGATTTCAAATCCCATCTCCTCCATTGGATTCCAAGCCTTGGAGATAGGTGACAACAGTCAAAGAGACAAAAATCCAACAAATTGCCGATTTTCAGGAATTTGTTGGAAGTCATTAATAAATTGTTTCCACCTCATGCATGAGGCCTTTGTTGGAGATAAATATTAGGTGTAGGTGTCCCTTGATATCTAACTGATCCTTGAGAATCTATTCGAACTCTCCTTGATGTGTGGAAACCTCCCAACAAGGTGAATATCAAAACTGTGACCGCTACAGGAAATTAGTATGCAACAACACTGTGCAGAGTACGCAACACCAACTTCTATATCCAATATATCTCAAACCAAAAAACATTTTGAAAAAATGAGAGAGGTTTTTGTTATATGGAATTTTATGAAAAAAAACCTCCTCCAGTTTTCAAAAATACATTCTCAACTAATCATAACCCAAGTTTTAAATTAGTGACTCAAAACTGGCAGAATAACTCTGCACAATTTAGCCTCTGCTAGAATATTACGCAGCGCCTGTAAGTAGCACCCGACTGTGTTTCTGCATGTAATTCGGTACCATAAATCCATGGGTGCTTTGATGCTTGAACTTGTATATTGGGAATAAATCAATATAATTTCAATTTTTCCCAAAACAAATAAAAATCCCATAACAATTGTATTCATTTGCCAAAATGAATAATGAAATGTAGATTCTGTTCTCTGTGAAATATTAGGTAGCACCACTTATGCAACACTGAGGCATAAACCAATCTTGTGCTAAGATATCTTAAGATGTCTTACAACCTTTTTGAATGAGTAATGATAATGATACACTTGCCAGGTATATAATTACTGGTTTAAGATATAATTATTTTTGTGTCACGAACATTTTTGGTGCATAATAAGATTTAGTTTTCCCCATTTTTTTTTTTTTTTTTTAAATTTGTGAAATTTGGGGTACATTACATATGGTATCAGAGTTGTAGGTTACAATGCTTGGACCTCAGGGAAAAATTATAATTTTATTTTGTTTCCTTGAAATAAAATATAACAAACACATTTACCATTACAAACAAAAAAACAAATTTGTCTCTTGTGAAAATGTTAGCACAAAATGAAGAAGGAGACAGACCTAAAGGGAATCCAAACTAGGAACTTCCTAGAGACCCATAACATAACAGTGAAGGGAGTTCAACAACTCAAGTCTTGGAAACAATGCGAAACCTCACCGTGGAATTACAAGGATTTAAAGCAGATAACGAAAAGACGAAGAAAGCACAGGAATATCAATTGGAAATAAATAAAATGATTCTACGAAGTATAGTAACAAAGAGGAGTCCAAAGGAAAATGAAAAAGAGGAAGAGGTCAACAAAAAGTCCTCTAATAAATCTTGTCAGGAAACAAGAAAATATGATAGTTCTTCTGAAGACACACACATGACAGAAAACAAAGCATCTACAGGAAGAAAAAGAAAACAAGTGGACCACCTGGAAGTTAAATTCAAGAAAATCAAACCTTCCACCTTTGATGGAGGATCAAATACTAGTGAGGGGGATGAAGCATGGTTATTAGATATAAAGAAATACTTCTAAATTTATAACTACTCTAGTAATATGAAATTCAGAATGGCCATTTACAACTTGAAAGGAAACACTAGTATCTGGTGGCAAGACCTAGAATTAGCCAAGGGATTGAAAGAAAAATGAATGGAATAGCTAGAATTCAAGAAGTATTTCAAGAGCTAGTAATTATCAAAAATTTATTATGAAAGAAAAACTAAGGAATTTTACGAACTGCGACTAGGACAAATAGCCATGGATGATCTGATAAATAAATTTCTAGATCTGTTGAGGTTTGTACTGTTGATTAAGGTTGGTTGTCATTGATGTCAAACCTTGAAGAAAGCCCCATAGCACAAAGGTTGGGTAATGGACCCAAGATTGTTTGATGTAAATATGACTCATTATCGTCTTGTCATGGTTTATAATAAGTAGAAATGGATTAACTCCAAAGTGGTTATGGTGAAAGCCCTCATGGGAAGACGCTTTGCGGATTGAGTTATCCTAGAAGTATGGTTAGAGAACCCATGCTTATTTGTGGAATAATGAGATGAAAGATAATGAATTTGTCAGTGAAACTATCCTATATGTATATTTATTGTCATGCCATTTCCGGTGGTAAGTGGAACGTCACATAACTCCTCACAGTCAGAGAGTTATGGCCATCAGAACTTGGATAACCCAGGTTTGGGTAATGGACCCAAGTTTGTTTGATGGATAAAAGTATGAGTTTTGATATATTTTTAGGTAATACTATTCTATATGGATAGTACATGTCATTACATTTCTGGTGGTATGTGGAATGCCACATAACTCCTCATGGTTTGAGAGTTATGGCCTTATGAAGTTGGAGGACCCTCATGTGTCATCTAGAAGCCCCAAAAGGTCAAAGTAGTCAAAGTGGTTTAAGATTTTTTAAAGGTAAATAATAAATTTAAGTGATGAGTGCACTATAATTCAAAGTGAATACAAAATCAATTGTTTAAATAATAAATTTAATGGACAAATTAGAAGTGGGTTAACCCTAAAATAAGGAAAGTGGGCAAAGTGACCTAGAAGATGTTTTTAAGGAAGCTACTTGGAGAGTATAAATAAGAGGCAATACTCTCTCATTTAAATATAATTTGAGCATATTGAATGACTATAGGTTTATGAGGTAACCAAAGGATATCTAAGCCGAATTTATGAGGAAAGTGAAGAAAAGAAGACCAAAATTCAAGGAAGGATAAATTCTTTTGATGATGCTTTCTAAGGTATGTTTTTTTCAGGTCATCTCACCATTTTCGTAATAATTTTTTTTATAGAATGATTCAGACCTTGAAATGATATGCCATTGAGGAAACATATCCAAGTATCTATGGTAAAAAATTAATCTTGTGTGTCATTTTATTTTTGGAGTAACACGCAGTGGAAATTAGGGTTTGTGGCTAGTCCTGAAACTAGTCAAAAACAGGTGTTTCGGGTAAAAAAGTCATAACTTATTCATAACAGATCCAAATTTAGTAAGACCAAATGTTTTGGTTATATTATAATCTTTAGTATTCTTTTTAATATTTTTATATCAATTAAACAAATATTCCGTGCGGGGCACGCTCTACAAGGTCACTCTCTAAAATAAGCCAAAATTTAGCAAGGTGTGCCATTTTTGCTATAAATCCTTTTTTGAGAGGTTCCAAGTAGTTCCACCTGGAGGAATTGCACAAAACACAATGAATAAAATTGTGTATTAGTTTAATATCTTTATTCATTACAGGTACAAAGTTATGATTATTTCAAGTTAGGTTTGTTGACTAATCCAAAACTAGTCTTGTGAGACTAAAGAAACGTTTGATGAACATGCTAGTCTCTTGTTGTTAAAGTTAAGGAAGGTTTGTAGGTATGTGATCATATAAAATAGGTCTATTACAAAGTTACAAATCATATTTGGATGATGAAATTGATAAGGGATTTTGGTTGAGGTACAAGTTGGGTACATGGTTGAGACAAGTAGTTGATGAGTTGGCACATACATGAGGTGTATAGTTGATGATGATGGTACATATTAATGAGTCATAGTTTATGAGTACTTGAACCATGATTGGTACATACTTGGTACATGGTTGGTTGCACTTGTTTATGGTACAGGTTGATTATAGATTGTTGGTACAAGTTGGTGCATGGTTGATGCACTTGTTTATGGTACAGGTTGAGGTACAGGTTGATGCATGGTTCAGGTTTATTGGTACATGTTTACAACGATATATCTCACAATGATAGTGTGACAATGGTTCCATCATTCTACTTCTACTTCAGTGCGGTTGGACAGGGCAAGGACAGGTGGTTGTAGCCAACTTCCGATTGTAGCTGGAGAACATATGGGGTTATAGCCCCCTTCTGGTTGTAGCCAGAGAATTGGGGAGTGGGATCTTCCCTCAGGTTGTGGCCTGAGAAACTAGGGGGTTGGAGCCTCCTTCTAGTTGCAGCTGGAAAACAAAGCAATTTGGTCATTCCAATGAATGTAATTCTTCAAGACATATAAGAAAAATAATTATGTGGTTTTCTTCTGCTTGGGTTTCCACGTAAAACACTGGTGTATTGTGTATGTGTATGATTGTTCATTTTTTCATTTCTTATTTACTCTGTAGTTATTGGATGATAATGATACATTGATATAACACTTGGATTATATGTTTAAAAAGGATTAAATTTATCTATTACTAATTCATCCCCCCTCTCAGTAATCCAACATATATCATACATCAAATAAGACAACGTAAATATACAAAGGTTCTTGAGATGTCTACCACAGTCGTACAAAGACATAATTAAATTTGACAATCCTAAGTCTTTAAATGAAGTGTTTAGAAAATATTGAATGTGATATGATCAATACAAACAAAGATATGAAATTCCCAAGGCATGGAGAGACAAGAAACATGACTGAACGAATCGGTGTAAGAAAGGCTTCCAACTGTTGATTAAGGTTGGTTGTCATTGATCAACCCTTAAAGAAAGACCTATAACACAAAGGTTTGGGTAATGGACCCAATATTGTTTGATGTCAATATGACTCATTATTGTTTTTTCATGGTTGATAAGAAGTAAATATGGATGAACTCCAAAGTGGTCGCCTTATGGTGAAATCCCTCACGGGAAGACGATTTGCGGAGTAAGAGAACCCATGATTAATTATGGAATAATGAGATGAAGGAATATGAATTTTTCATGGAAACTATCCTATATGGATAGTGTTTGTCATTCCATTTCCGGTGGTATGTATAACGTCACATAACTCCTCACCGTTAGAGAGTTATGACCATGTGAAGTTGGAGAACCCAGGTTTGGGTAATGGACCCAAGTTTGTTTGATGGATAACCGTATGATTTTTTCTATATTTGAAGGTAATAATTTTATATATGGATAGTACATGTCATTCCATTTCTGGTGGTATGTGGGAAGTCACATAACTCCTCACGGTTTGAGAGTTATGGCCTTACGAAGTTAGAGGACCCTCATATGTCATCTAGAAGCCCCAAAAGGTCAAAGTAGTCAAAGTGGTTTAAGAGATTTTAAAAGGTAAATAATAAAGTGAATTGATGAGTGTATTATAATTTAAAGTGAATACAAAATAAATTATTTCAATAATAAATTTAAAGGAGAAATTAGAAGTGGGTTAACCCTAAAATAAGGAAAGTGGGCCAAGTGACCTAGAAAATGTTTTTAAGGAAGCTACCTGGAGAGTATAAATAAGAGGCAAGGCTCTCTCATTTTAATTAAACTTGATAATATTGAACATATATAGGTTTCTGAGGTAACCAAGGATATCTAAGCCGAATTTTTGAGGTAAGGGGAAGAAAGAAGACTGAAATGCAAGGAAGGATAAATTCTTTTGATGGTGCTTTCTAAGGTATGTTATTTACAGGTCATCTCACCATTTGCACTATAACTTTTTGTCTATAATGATTCATATAGTTAAATTAATATTCCATTGATAAAACATACCCAAGTATTTGTGTTAAAAATTTCATCTTGTGGGTCGTTGTATTTTGGGAGTTACACTCGGAAAATAGGGTTTGTGGCTAGTCCTGAAACTAGTAAAAAACAGGTGTTTCGGGTAAAAACGTCATAACTTATTCATAAAAGATCCAAATTTAGTGAGACAAAATGTGTTGGTTATGGTATAGTATGTAGTATTTTTTGTAAAATTTTTAGATTAATTCAATAAATATTTCGTGTGGGTCACACTCTACAAGGCCGCTCTTTAGAATAAGCCAAAATTCAGCAAGGTATGCCATTTTTGCTATAACTCCTTTTCTGAGAGGTTCCAAGTAGTGACACTTGGAGGAATTGCATAAAACACACTGATGAAAATTGTGTATCCATTTCAGATATTTATACATTACAGGTTCAAAGTTATGATTACTTCAAGTTAGGGTTGTTGACTAATCCAAAACTAGGCATGTGAGACTAAATAAAAGTTTTATGAAAATGCTAGTCTCGTGTTGTCAAAGGTAAGGAAGGTTTGCAAGAATGTGTTAATAGACACAAGGTATATTACATGGCTACAAATTATATTTGGATGATGAAATTTATGAGGGATTTTGGTTGAGGTACATGTTGAGTACATGGTTGAGACAAGTAGTTGATGAGTTGGCACATACATGAGGTGTATAGTTGATGATGTTGGTACATATTGATGAGTAGTTGACACATGATTGGTACATACTTGGTAAATGGTTGGATGCACTTGTTTATGGTACAGGTTGATTACAGGTTGTTTGGTACAGGTTGGTGCATGGTTGATGCACTTATTTATGGTACAGGTTGATTACAGGTTGAGGTACAGGTTGATGCATGGTTCAGATTTATTGGTACAGGTTTACAATGATATATCTCACAGTGATAGTGTGATAGTGGTTACATCATTCTACTTCTAATTTAGGGTGGCAGGACGGGGCAAGGATAGGTGGTTGTAGCCCAAAGGGGTTGGATCCAATGGTGGAAAGCGAGGAGTTTTTCACTATTGGGCAAGGTTCAATTCTCATGAGGGCTTTACCTGGAGCCATGGGGACACCTTGAGGTAGTGGTCGAACGTGTGGTTTCACCTAGAGATACTATAATAAATGGTATCGTGACCCATGCACACATAAGTGGATCAAAGCCCACCCCCATGTCCTTCAACTTTCAGCCCAAAGGGGTTGGATCCAATGGTGGAAAGCGAGGAGTTTTTCACTATTGGGCAAGGTTCAATTCTCATGAGGGCTTTACCTGGAGCCATGGGGACACCTTGAGGTAGTGGTCGAACGTGTGGTTGCACCCAGAGATACTATAATAAATGGTGTCGTGACCCGTGCACACATAAGTGGATCAAAGCCCACCCCCATGTCCTTCAACTTAAAGAAAAGGAAAAGATGAGGCGAGACGAGTCATCGCGGCTAGGGCCCAAACCCTAGCCGCCTCGCTCTGGTATTCGAGTGCAGGAAGCGATCTGCAGCAGCTGGGCACCCAGGGTTCGACACCCACTGAGTCCCCAAGCTTCTTCACGCGTTTTGGAGTAGCAGTCTGGTCCAGGGCAGCGGAACGGTGTTGCAGCATTTTGCCTGAGCGTTTGCTCGCGATTTGGAGAAGCAGATGTGGTGTTTCAGCGTAATGTTTGGTTGCAGGGACGCGTCTAGCAGCGACCAGGGTTTATAGGGCGCGGATCAATCCACGGCAGCACCTTCAGAGGTCGCCTACGGGTTTTCATGCGGGTGGGTACAGTGGTATCGCTCACCATTACATCTTGTTTGCAGGAGGTCGGCTACGATGGCCCCAGATCTAATCGCCGAGAAGGGAAAAGATCCTTTGGAAGCATTCAAGGCGTTAGTTCATTCGGCAGGCCCCAAACCCAAGCCTTCTCTCTCATCCAAGTTTGTTAAGAAGATGGAGGAGATCCCCTCTCTGGAGCTAACTCCAGAGCAACCTTGCTCTCTTGCCCTCCTTCTAGCAGAAACGTCCCTCATCGGAAAGTTTACGGGGCTATGGCCTAGCCCCAAAGCGGTGGAGGCATGGACGAATGACCGTTGGAAATCTCTGATAAAGGGAAACGTTTCTCTGTTTGCAGTAGGCAGGGTTTTTTTTGTCTTCAGTTTCTTGAGCAAAGAGGACTATGATCTAGTCTTCAGATCTGGGCCCTATTTCATGGGGTCGAGAGGACTTTTCTTAGCCCCCTGGACTCCTGACTTCAATCCCGAAGCCAAGATTACCGCAGCTCCAGTATGGGTTAGGCTGCCTCATCTACCCTTGCATCTATGGGGGATAGAATCTCTGGAGGACATCGGAAATAATCTTGGGCATTACCTGGACAAAGCAGAACTGAAAGAGGACCAGTATACCTGCGCCCGCATTTGTGTTGAGGTTAACCTCGAGAAAGGTCTTCCGGAAGCCATTAAGCTCTCCCTGGGGGATTGGAGCCATATCCAAGAGCTGGACTACGAGCAGATTCCTTTCAAGTGCCTCCAGTGCCATGATTACGACCACTTCGCAAGAAACTGCCCCAAAGCCGCTGAGGAACCAGGACTAGTCAGAAGACGCCTTTCATCCCGTAGCAAACTGACGAAGGCAATCAAAGCGAAAGGAACCACTAGACCAAGCCCCGAAGGCCACTTAGTCAAAAGAGGCAACTCTAGAAAATAAAAACAGTTTTGATGCGCTAAAGGAGGACGAAGCCCTAGAACCAGAAGAAACAGTAGTCAAGGATGATCCTCCGGCAGACGAAAGCCTTCCGGAATCCTCCCCCCCAAAATCTGTAGCAGCGAGAAAGATTCGGGCTCCAAATCCAGAAGCTCAAGAAGGTCGGATTACAGCCCCCTCTAGTGGCTCTGGGGGAACTTCAGAACCTGAAGACAACTCAGTTCCGTCTCCGCCCCTTACCCGAGGGCGAAAGACCAACAAAGCACGCAGAGAAAAGGAGGCGGCCTCCAACATTTCTTTAGGATCTCAGAAAAAGCT
>ML796849.1:419590-435200 GCA_009831015.1 Picea engelmannii
ATGTACAGAACTGAAAAAGACTGCCTATCATTTCGAAGAAGAAGAGGTTTTCTCCCTTTATGGGTTTCCTCGTGAAAATATGTCTCTGTGTGTATTTTATGTGTGACTGATGATCTTTACTCTTACTGTCCATATGCTGTATGCTGCTTGATAACACATGAAGAAATATTAATAATTGTTAAGAAGGTGTAAAATTGTTTAAGCTTATAAACAACTGATTCACCCCCCCCTCTCAGTTGTATTAGTATTTCCAACATTACAAACATAAAATGCCCACAGTCTTACAAATGAACACACAGAAAAATGCCTATTCCTACTCTCTCTAGCCTCTCTTGGCTCATGAATCCCACTCTTCAAGAGATCTCTCCTTCTTTAAATAGAAAATAGCATCCAAATGAACTAAGGAGGTCGAATCCCATCTCTTCCATTGGATTCTAAGCCTTGGAGATAGGTGACAATAGTCAAAGAGACAAAAATCCAACAAATTGCTGATTTTCAGAATTTTGTTGGAAGTCATTAATAAATTGTTTCCACCTCATGCATGAGGCCTTTGCTGGAGCTAAATATTAGGTGTAGGTGTCCCTTGATATCTAACTGATCCTTGAGAATCCATTCGAACTCTCCTTGATGTGTGGAAACCTCCCAAGAAGGTGAATATCAAAACCGTGACCGCTACAGGAAATTAGTACGCAACACCACTGTGCAGAGTACGCAACACCAACTTCTATATCCAATATATCTCAAACCAAAACACATTTTGAAAAAATGAGAGACGTTTTTGTTATATGGAATGCTGTGAACAAAAACCTCCTCAATTTTTCAAAAATACATTCTCAACTTTGCATAACCCAAGTTTTAAATTAGTGACTCAAAACTGGCAGAATAACTCTGCACAATTTAGCCTCTGCCAGAATATTACGCAGCGCCTGTAGTTCTAAGGTATGTTATTTATAGGTCATCTCACCATTTTCACTATAAATTTTTGTCTATAATGATTCATATAGTTAAATTAATATTCCATTGAGAAAAAATACCCAAGTATCTGTGTTAAAAAATTCAGCTTGTGGGTCATTGTATTTTGGGAGTTACACTCCTTGAAAAATAGGGTTTGTGGCTAGTCCTTAAACTAGTCAAAAACAGGTGTTTCGGGTAAAAACGTCATAACTTCTTCATAAAAGATCCAAATTCAGTGAGATAAAATGTGTTGGTTATGGTATAGTATGTAGTATTATGTGTAATATTTTCAAATCAATTCAATAAATATTTCATGTGGGGCATGCTCTACAAGGCCGCTCTTTAGAATAAGACAAAATTCAGCAAGGTATGCCATTTTTGCTATAAATCCTTTTATGAGAGGTTTCCAGTAGTGAAACCTGGAGGAATTTCATTAAAAACACTGAAGAAAATTGTGTATCCATTTCAGATATTTAAACATTACAGGTTCAAAGTTATGATTACTTCAAGTTAGGGTTGTTGACTAATCCAAAACTAGGCATGTGAGACTAAATAAAAGTTTGATGAAAATGCTAGTCTTGTGTTGTCAAAGCTAAGGAAGGTTTGTAGGAAAGTGATCATATACACCAGGTCTATTACAGAGATACAAATTATATTTGGATGATGAAATTTACGAGGGATTTTGGTTGAGGTACATGTTGAGTACATCGTTGAGATAAGTAGTTGATGAGTTGGCACATACATGAGGTGTATAGTTGATGATGTTGGTACATAATGATGAGTCATAGTTGATGAGTAGTTGACACATGATTGGTACATACTTGGTACATGGTTGGATGCACTTGTTTATGGTACATGTTGATTACAGGTTGTTTGGTACAGGTTGGTGCATGGTTGATGCACTTGTTTATGGTACAGGTTGATCATAGGCTGAGGTACAGGTTGATGCATGGTTCAGATTTATTGGTACGGTTTTACAATGATATATCTCACAGTGATAGTGTGACAGTGGTTCCATCATTCTACTTCTACTTTAGGGTGGCAGGACGGGGCAAGGACAGGTGGTTGTAGCCACCTTCCAGTTGTAGCCGAAGAACATAGGGGGTTGTAGCCTCCTTCTGGTTGTTAGACAGAGAATTAGAGAGTTGGATCTTCCCTCAGGTTGTAGCCTGAGAAAATAGGGGGTTGGAGCCTCCTTCCAGTTGTAGCTAGAAAACAAAGGAAGTTGGTGCTTCCAATGAATGTAATTCTTTAAGACATATAAGAAAACAAATTATGTGGTTTTCTCCTGATTTGGGTTTCCACGTAAAACATTGGTGTACTGTGTATGTATGTGATTTTTTATTTCTTACTTCTCATTATTGGATAATAATTCTACATTGATATAACACTTGAATAAAAAGGATTATAATTACGTTATTACTGATTCACCCCCCCTCTCAGTAATCCAACAATTGGTATCAGAGCAGGTTCCTTCAGAAATCAGTTTAACCACTAAAAGTTAGATCATGGAGAGTACCAACTCATATAAAACTGGAATACCACATTTTGATAGACAAAAGTATGATTTTTGGAGCATAAGGATGAAGACATATATACAAGCACAAGGATTTCAAGTTTGGCAATCAATTGTAGATGGATACACAACACGAGCAGTTCCACCAACAAATGACAAAGCAATGAAACTTGGTGAGAATAATTCCAAATCCAAAAATGCACTTTTGAATGGTCTCAGTGATACAGTATTCACCAAAGTTGTACATTGTAAATATGGTAAATAGATTTGGGACAAGCTTCGAAATATTTATGAAGGATATTCAAAATTCAAAGCAACAAAGCTTCAAACTTATAGAGGTTAGTTCGAACAACTAAAAATGAAGGAAGATGAAGATATCACAACCTACTTCTTACGAGTCAATGAAATAGTGATTGCAATCATAGAATTGGGAGAAGAAATCGAAGAATCTGTAATTTTTCAAAAGGTACTAAGATCTCTTCCTATGATATTCAACCCTAAGATTCCAACACTAGAAGAATGATCAGATATAAACTCAATAAGCATGGATGAAATTCATGGAATATTCATAGCATATGAGATGAGAACTGAACAGAAAAATCCATATGTAAAAGAAGAAACCTTCAAAGCATCCAAAAGATCAAAGAAAAATAAAAAGGAACAAGAAGAATATAGCAGCAGCATCGACGTCTCAAAAGATGATGAAGAAGTGGAAAACTTCGTCAAAAGACTGAAAAAGGGAACCAACGGTAGGTATAGAGGTAAGCTTATTTTAATTTGTTTTAATTTTGATGGTATTGGTCATTTTTCTAACAAATGTCCTCATAATAAAAAGAGAAATGATGAAGGTTACTCAAAAGGCAAACAAACATATAAAGGTAAAATAACTACAAAGAAAGTTTTCAAGAAAATATTTTTCACCAAAGAAGACATCTCATCATCAGATGAAGATGAAGTCAGTGACAATGAAACAGAGAGAGTTCTATTCATGGCAGTAGAAGTCTCTGATAAAGAAGAATCCGAAGAAGAATATGAAGAAGAAATCGAAGAAGCAAAACTTGACTTCCGAGAATAATTAATGAGTGCCATAGAAGTTATCAGAAGAGAAAAGAAGAAAAACAAGAAACTACAAGAAGAACTAGATAAGAAAAAAGACACTCAAGAACTAGAACAAATGATCAAAAAATTGAAGGTTCAAATAGAAGAAGATAAAAGAATTGAAGAATCACTCAAAGAACAACTAGAAGGAAAGGACAGGATCATTGGAAACCTGGAAGCAGAGATTGTCACACTAAGAAAGGATATTCAAAAGAAAAATATGTAGAATAGCTTAAAAGTTCTGGATGACATTTGAAGAAAAAGGATTATAATTACACTATTACTGATTCACCCCCCCTCTCAGTAATCCAACACCAACTAGCCCCTTTCCATAACATGGAAAAAGGTTTTCAAAGGAAGGATTATCATGCTAACACACATAAATATCAAGGGGGAAATAGACCATTTAATATAGGAGTCAAGAAAGTTGGAGACAATCCCAATGAACCATTGAAGTGATGGGAGTGTGGAGAACCCCACCTGAGGATAAATTTCCCATGTTTAAATCCCACATCGATAACTTCAGTCCATAACCTTCAAGAGGCTTCAACGGTTGGAGATATTGGTAGAAGTGTGCATAAAATCAATCCAGCTCTGGATGGCCGACAAGAAGATCTCCAATCCACTATTGTGGAAGTTGAAGGTAAAATTCATTACCATAATGTTTCTATACTAATTGAACCATGAGCTAGCCTGAATTATATCACTCTAGCATTAGTTGAATTGAACAAGTTAAAGAAGGTAAAGCATGCTAAGTCCTCGTTAGTATAGTTAGCAACAGGGACCAAAAGAAAGGTAACGAATTTTATTTCTAATTGTGAACTAAGCATAGATGGTCAAAGTACAAAGTTAAATATGAACATATTACCTTTGGGGTCTTATGATATAATCATTGGAATGGATTGGTTAGAGAAACATAAATTGATATTAAACTGTTATGAAAAGTCATTTGTTTATAAATATGAAAATAACACAGTTAGAATAGTAGAAGGAATCAGAAAACAGTTCCAGTTAAGCAAATATCAGTGATGAAATTTAAGAAATGTATGAACAAAGGTTTCCAAATTTATGTTGTACAAGTAACCAACCTCTTAAGGGAAGAAAAAAAACCGAGTTTAGAAGACTTTACAGTCTTATTTGGATTCAGGGATGTATTTTTAGATGAAATACCAGAACTACCTCCAAGGAGAGAGATAGATTTATCTATCGATCTACTACCTGGATCTGCCCTGGTATCTAAGACACCTTATCGAATGAGCCTATCTGAATTAACATAATTGAAAATTCAGTTACAAGAAGTGCTAGATAAGGAATATATCAGACCAAGTGTTTCACCTTGGGGAGCACCAATTTTATTTGTTAAGAAGAAAGATGGGACTTTGAGACTGTGTATTGACTATCAACAACTGAATAAAATGACGATTAAGAATAAGTATCCCTTACCCATAATTAACGATCTCTTTGACCAGGTGGGATGAGAAAATATATTTTCTAAGTTACATTTAAGGTCTGGTTATCACCAAGTCGGAATAAATGTTGAAGATATAAATAAAACAACATTTAGAACACATTATGGACACTATGAGTTTGTCGTAATTATGTTCAGGCTTACTGATGCACCATCAAACTTATGTGCTTGATGAATAGTATATTCAGCCAATATTTGGATAAATTTGTGCTGGTTTTTATCGATGATATTCTAGTTTACTCAAAAACAAAAGAAGAACATGAATACCATCTAAAAATAGTATTGCAAACTTTAAGGGAACATAAGTTGTATGATAAGTTTGATAAGTCAGACTTCTAACAAAGAAAAATACAATACTTTGGACATGTAATATCCGAAGATAGTAATGTAGTTGATCCAGAAAGGATAAAAGGCATTATGGAATGGCCTATCCCTAAGGATGTAGCAGACATCAGCGAATTTATGGTAATTACTGGATATTTATTGAAGGATTTTCCAGAATCGCGTACCTGATTACATCACTACAAAGAAGGGAATAAAGTTTAATTGGTCGCAAAAGTGTGAGGACAACTTTGATAAACTAAAAAGACTGTTAACTACAAAACCTATCCTTAAGGTAGTAGATCGCAAGAAATATTTTACAGTTTGTGTGGATGCAATAAAAGAGGGATTAGGAGGTGTGCTAACATGAGATGGACACATCATCTTCTATGAATCATGAAAACTAAAAGAACATTGTTGGTTACTATTTATTATTCTGAGTTTATATCTTTATCTTGAATGACCCAGGGTTCATGTCTATTTGGGTTCCAACAAAGCCTCTAAAACTATTGGCCCTCCTGGTAAACCATAAGGCAACGCAACGGATAAAATGTGCTGCACAGTCTCCCCCGAGATATTCTTAATGGGTGGCTACAATAGTCATGTGTTTGCAGCCTAGGAATACGTGGAGATCTGTGAAATGTACGCTGAGAGTTATGTTTCTACTTATTAACATATTAAGCTGTCATTTGTGATTATGCATGAAAGATAACCGATTCATTCATTCATCGTATTAACGACTATTGAAACAATAAAGAAACACATGCATTCAATCACATAAGACATGGTTTTACCATGGGTCAACCCCTCCAGGGCTACGTCCACAAAGATCTAGCTTCTCGACTCTTTTATTATGGAAGCTCCAAAACTACGACACCGTGTGCCTTACAACTCTTCTCAGTCGGGTCAGGATTTATTATGAGGTGAACTAGATCTCACTAGGCTCCTCATCTTGCGATCTAACCCTTAAGATCTAGCCTCCTTACTACTCTCCATCTCAACATCTTACAAAATTAGGTCGTATAGCAAAATATTACAACTCATCATCCTCTATTTCATTGTCTCCCTCTATGAGACCTATTTATCTATATTTATACTTTTTTGGCTCACCAACCATTACAATGTATTGCAAAAACCCTAACTTTACCGTCATTAGGTCTTCCATGCATGTGTGCATGCTGCTCCTTCTTTCATCTATTGCCTCCCTCGTGCATGCTTTATTTCCCAAATAGCCTTTATTTCTGCTTTGGCGTGCTTCCAACATGCCCCCAACACTGACATGTGGTTCGTACCGATCCACCTAACTTTTTTTCGCCTCATCGATCTCCCTGGTGATCGCCTGAAACTTTTCCCTGAGCTCCGTTTCTTGCGTCTAAGCCTGTACGGTCTTCTTCTTGAGTGCGTCTAGTGTCTGCATTGTGATCTCATTGTTGATCAACCCTACGCACTCTACCTGGGTCTGCGCCATATATGTCTTGGCTTCCTCTTCCTGTACAATGATCTCTTCCACTCGCTCTTGGAGCGGTTCCGTTTGATTCTAGCGCTCGATTTTCTACATATGTGCAGTGGTGAGTTACACCTATATCTTCTTCATATCCTGCGCCCCTTTGACACGCTCCATTATGGTCATTGTCTTCTGCCTCTGCTTGAGGTCTTGGATAGCTGCGCTTATTCTTTCTTCTTCCTTGTCCAACTACTGGACTTGCTGATCCTCTTCCAACTTCATCCAGAGATGTGTTGCTTTGTCGAACAAGTCGACTGCTGCACTGACCTGTCGCTCTATATCCTATAGCTTCTATGTTGTCTCCTTTTTCCTTTGCTCCCTTACCTCCGATGGAGTGGTAGGTGTGAGATACTCTTGAAGATTCTCGATCTTCAGCTGGCATTGATCGAGTTCATGCATAATCCGATCAATCTTCTCGATTGCAGTGAGTTTGAACCTCTGTGAGGTCTTTGGAATCTTCTCATACATTCTGAACACTTTTTGTTCCAATCTATTGACGCGTTCCATCTCCTCTTGGGTCTTGAGCTTGGCCTACTCATATATCAATTCCAACGCATCCCATTTATCCTTTTACTGCTGTAATTTGGCTATGTCTGTGCATGCACGAGACTGTACCTCATGGGTAACACTAACCTGTAATTTATGTAGAGCATTGGATGGTATCCGCGACAATACCAATTGGAGTTGAGCTAAGTCCTTTAGGGGTGTATTCCCCACGATCTTGTCCATGCACAACATGTTGGGTGTAATGTGGAATGTTGCACTTAGCTACAGTATTGTATGGACTGTATCTCGCTCACTTGCTTCAGGTTATTTTACCTGTCTGTGATGCTGACGACCCTATTCCTATGTTGCTTCTCGCTTCCTGTGCTTCCCCGATATGCTTGAGGAACTATTGTATGTCTACCAACTCCTCTTGAATTCTGTCCCTGTGGTGCACAACATTCTCAAAATCCTTGGATGTATGATCCTGAACCATTTGGGCTATCATGTCAGCATCATCCTCTGTAATCGTGTACTCTGGAGGTGTTCTATGCACCTTCATCGTCTTGTGTGTACCCTCCATCTAAGTAGCTAGTCACTTAGTCAGGCCTGACTCTTGTAGATTCAGACTTGGTGTAGTCCCCTGTGCTATCTTGACCTGTTTCTACTGTACTTGGGGTGACTCCGTATTATTGTTCTTTCTTTCCCTTTGGGTTCCTGTCTTAGATGTCACCCCTTTCATTTTCTTTGGCTTGTTCTAGCCCATCCTTGGTTTCTTGGGTACTGGGACTTCCTGGGTCTGTGTCTCTCCCTGCCTTGCTTCCTCTTCCTCTGTTCTTGTAGGTATGTCTTGAGTTATCTCTAGAATCATTTAGTCATCTTCCCAATCCTTGATATCCATTTCTATGTCACCCTCCGTGATGCAATAGCGCAATTGTAGCCACTCCTTGTTGGGGTCCTTCTGCACCTATATCCACATCACATGTTGAGTGGCCTTGAAGTTGGCAATGTCCCGATAGTACGCAACAACCTGTGGTGTTATTCTCTAGCGGTTGGTGATGGGCTCCTGTATATCACGTAGACATCCTTCAAATATGGATGTGTTCATCTTTCTATTCTTGGCATCTAATGCGACGCTAAGCGATAAATATCTTGCTCCATGATTAGTTTTGGGTCTGGTGGCAAAAAATACATATTTCGGTTCCTTCCATCCCATAACGGCTATCAACATGAGTGGCCATGAGTAATGAAATTCTATTCCTAGATCCTGCACATCCTTGTAGTCATCCATAAATAAATTCAAAAGATAAGGAGCCCAACTAACTGTGGTACCCTCAACACACTGTGCAACAACTGTGACAACCCCAATCGAGACTTCCTCCATGCGACATTTTCTGAGAAGCTTGCAGGCCATGATATTTGCGCCCATTTTTGTTGCGTCATCACTGATCCATTTGATGATGATTCTGTGCGTCCCCCTTTCAGTGCCGTATTTATTTTTCATCTCCTTGGTGAGTGCTTTCTCCTTTGTTTTGTCATCCAGAAATTGTGTGGGATCCATGCCCCATGATGGCAGCCCTGTAATGTGCATGATGAATCTACGTCTATTGAGACACACTTGTCCAGCCATATGTCTTTGCCATGTGTTACTACCATCAACTGTTTGATGCAACTGCTGGCATACTATCCTCTGCCAAAGTGTGGTAGCTCTAAATGACCTAAAATCCTAGTTTTTTCCTATCCTGCTGCCCACTAGAGTGGTTGATTAACCGGTTCCCCAAATGAATATGGACCTATAGTATGTAGGTAGACTTGCTTCAAAAACGTTGGGAACTTGTCTGTGTATTTTACATCATGGTCTAAGTATTTTAGCTTCTCGACATGACCTAGTAAGTTTGATTTCACCCGTACTCCTTCTGGTATGCGTGACAAAACAATGGCTACAATGGTTTTCTTGCATGGTGACCTAGGTACCTATTGTTTGTCCTTTTGTAGTAGTGGATGACTCGAGGTTCCAACCTCCATCATTTGTTCGTTGAGATACTGTTCTGGCCAGCGCGTGACATCTTCCATGGTTCCCTCCTGTGGATGGTCTGACACGATCATCTGATATTTATTTGGCTCAACTGTTGCTCCCTAATTTGTATCCATTCCATTGACTCTTGGAGCTGCTTCAGGGTTCGATGGTTGCGCTTGGCTTCCTATGCCCTTGTTCTGTTGACCCTATTCCTCTACCGGCATATCCATGCTCATGCCCTCAGATGCTGTCTATTGGGTTTCTTCTACCATGGGTGTGGGGTTCATTGGTTTTGTATTTGGTGATGGTATTTCATTGACACTGATGACCTCTAGTGGTTGCTATTCACTTTCCTGTGATTGTACCTATGCCCTTGTCCTAAATCTAGATTTGATGACATTCTTGCTTGGTTCGACTTGTTTGGGTGGTTCCATGGTGGTGAAATTCGATCGTCCACCGAGCTCAGTGGATTTTTCAACCTTTGTGAAGTTTTCTATGTGCTTTGTGTGCTCTATCTCTCTTTGTCTCTTCACATTTCGAAATAATCTTTTTTCTCCCACGTCCCTGCTTTGTATGGGCATCGTATGAAGCTTGTCAAAGATGCTACCTTTATTATGGATTCAATGAACCTCTATTTCCTTTGTACTTTCCATTACTCTCCCTCATCGTCTCTAGTTGGTACGATTAATGCGACGTCTTGTCGATCATTTCTTACATTCAAGTCCACTTTCCTTCGTCCTTTAATACTTCTTTTGTCGTATTCACTTTTCCCACTTGTTTTCATTTTGAAATGACTGATGGCCTTGTCCTCGCTGGATTTGTATTCCTAAGTGTGCATTCTCTTTCTTATTTCGGCGCACTATACCTTTGTCAGTACTGTTTACTATCCTTCTTTTGTTTTTTTTAGCTGCACGGTGAATTTCATGTTGTGGGTGGTCGACTATCCTTGTACAACTTCAGTCGGCTCCCGTTGATCATTCTTCTGAGTTATGTGCATCCTAAATCCTGTAATTGTACAACTCCTCCATATGTGACAACTCTTACTTCATACGGTCCTAACCAGTGCATTCTGAGTTTTCCTGGATGCTGAATGGATTTGCTGTCATACATCAACACTAAGTCTCCTTCCTTGAAAGTTTTCTTTTTGATGTGTCCGTCATGCCAAGCTTTGTCCCTTTCTTTCTAAACTTGTTGGTGGAACCCTGCTAGGATCCTGTCTTCCTCCATGATCATCAACTGATTTGGTCTCTCATGTACTGCGCCTCACTCTGTCATGTGTGTAATTGTTGCTACGCGCAAACTGGGTACCAAAAATTCTAATGGAACCACTTCTTCTTGTCCATATACTAGTTTGAATGGCGTGTTCCCTGTCAACTTATTGCATGTGGTACTGTATGCCCACAATACTGCTAGTATTTTTAGGTCCCAATCATCTCTGTTGACATTACAGATCTTTGTGAGTGCATTCTCAAGGATTTTGTTAAACACTTCTACTGTGTCATTTTCATGTGGGTGATATGGTGTGCTATTTTGATGATGGAATTCAAACTCTTCATTCATAACCTTGATAGTGATTTTAATGAAGTGTGTGCCTTGGTCTCTCATCAAAATTCTTGGGCAACCAAACCGAGTGATTACTTGTTCAAATAGAAAGTGTGATGTTGTTTCTGTGCTGCAATCCTTCACTGGTGTTTCTTCCACCCATCTTGTCAGGTATTCTTTCGCAGTGATAATATACCTTTCTCATGTTATTTTGGCTGGTGGGTTGATTGGTCCCATGAATTCGATGACCTATTTGTCGAATACCTGCAAAGTTACATGCGGTCGTAATGGAATATTGTCCCTTCTATTGGGTTTGCCAACCCTCTGATAGACATCACATCTTTGGCAGTACTCTTTCGATCCTCTGTGAATGGTCAACCACCATATTCCTACGTGGTAGATTTAATTGCGTAATGTTCTCCTGCCATTCCCTCATGGGATTCTGCTAAAATCCTTGGTATTTCGTGTTCGAACACATATCTTCGCAAGATGCTATCTGCACCAATTTTTTATAGATGTCCTGTGATCCACTGATAGTCTGCAACCCGGACTACCAGGTTTTTATTTTGCACGGTGTTATAATCCTATGGCACAGTACCTGTACTCAAGTACTGGATGATATCTACAAAGTATTCGTCAACGATCTGTAATGAAAATAACTGTGAGTCTGGAAAGTTGTCCTTTAAGTTTGCGGGTTCTCTTGGCTTGACTATTACTTCAAAATAAAATCTTGAAACAATAATAACCATCGTTAGATTCTCCCCCCCAACACTAGCTTGTTGACTAGGTATTTGAGGGCTGAGTGATCTATGAACATCTTAAAATGTTTTCCCAATAAGTAATGTCTGAATTTCTATAGTGCGTAGACCATAGCTAGGCCTTCCCGCTCTATAGTGTTATAGTTCTTCTATGATTCTGATAGTTTTCTACTCACATATGCTATCAGGTGATCCAAATCTCTCGCTCCTGGCTACACCAAGATAGCTCCAAGTGCTATAACTGATGCATCTACATGTACATGGAATGTTTTCTCCCAATTTGGAAATACTAGTATTGGCGCGGTGACCATTTTTTCTTTCAATGTATCCATACCATGTTGACCGTCTTCATTCCATTGAAACTTTGTATCTTTTCTTAACAGTTTCTCCATTGGCGCGGTAATCTGTGCGTATGCTTTGATGAATTTTCTATAGTAGCCTGTGTGTCCCAATGTCGCTCTTAGTTGATGGACCGTCTTTGGTGGTGGAAAATTAACAATTATTGCAATCTTTGCAGGATCTACTAGTAAGCCTTGTTTGCATACTATATGACCCAATAATATCCCAAACGATGTTCTGAATATACATTTTTTATGTTTAATGATATATGACACTGCCTGCATCTTTCTAACATCAGCCTCAAGACCTCTACATGGTCTTTCAATAAACTATAGATTGTCCATTCATCCAGATATAGCTCTAGAAAGTGGTGGATAAACTCTTTTAATGCAGTGATGACTACTTTGGGAAATATTGTTGGTGCATTATTCAATCCAAATGACATGACTGTGTACTAGTAGGATCCCCATTCTGTAGAAAATGTGGTTTTGCATCTATCTTTCTGCACTATCTTGATCTAGTGGTAGCCTGAGAATCCATTAGTGAATGAATAAACTTCGTGTCCTCCTATGTTCTCCAACACTTCATCCGTGAAAGGTGTAGGGAACGTTTCATGCAGTCATGCATCGTTCAAATACCTCAAGTCGATGCATATTCTTATCTCGCCTTGTTTTTTCTCCTGAACTACCATCAAGATTATCCATTCTGATTCCTCCACAGGTTCTATGATTCCAACTTCGAGCATCCTATCGATCTTAGCTTTGAAATTCTGCTTATATATTGGGTTTAATCTGTATGGTCACTCTATGATCGGTCTCTCTTTCGCTCTGAGTGGTATCTTCATTTCTCCTAGCTCTCCTGCTATACCCTTCATTTCTGTAAATGTTGTGGGAAATAGGTCACTGTACTCACACAGTAACTGTTATGATTTCTACCATTTGTTTATCCCAGTAGTCCCCAATGCTAGCCATTTTGGGATTCTCAACTTTCTCAATGTTGAATTTATTCACCTTGATCAATGAAACAATTAATTCTGATTCTAGTGGAGGACCTTCCACTTCTGTTTCGCCTTTTGCTTCTTCAATATCAATATGGCGTGGATCATCTTCATCTAGTGCTTCTTCCTGCACATGGTGGCATGACAACAATTCTTTCACTACTTGTTTGTTCCATTGTTGTTCTTCTGTTATGAGTTCGACTTATGGTTCTATGAGAAATATCACCCCTCTTATTTTCTTAAGAGATGCATCTATGTTGGGGTTCTCATGCTCAAATGAGAAAGTGACTGTAAAATTCTGTTTTAGTACTGTCCAATTTGAATTTCCTCTGCTTAGTTCCTGGTCTGTATACCGGTTGGATGGTATGCCTTCTAAGGGGTGTCATCTTCCACAATGCTCTACACTTCTCCAAGTTTTCTGTTGGTGCCCCCTGTCCATTGTACTTATGGTGCTGGTTACTTTTCTATTCTGCACCAAACCTTATGCGTGATAACCACTTACATTGGTACCGATCCTTGATTGTTTCCTTGTGTGTGCCCCACCATCTTGCAGGTGTGGCCTTGAGTGCTATATCGAGTGCTAAGAATATCTGGTTTTCGAACACTTCATCCTCATACCGTGCTAAGAATACTTCTAGATCATTCAGTCTGTGGAAACTGGGTGGTTCCCTTATCTCCGTGCCTACCCATCTTACTGTTCAATCTATTCATGCACATCTTCTTGTGGAAACTTCGTGTAGCCTTTGTTTCTAGTTTTACAAACCCGTGTCAAAGTCTGTCGCACATGAAGTAATGCTCCACCAACTAAGTATCCTGTCTGCAGTTGGGTTCACGTAATCCTCATCATGCACAGTTGTTATGTACAACTGGCCAATTTCCTCTAAGTCTAAACAGGTAGGTTCTACAAACCTCTCCCCTTCCGATGGATCCAATGGTGTAATGAATCTCTATTCCCCTGACTCAAATATCATATTTATTGTCTTTAAATTGATTATAGATTGGTTATCAAACACCCAATCCAAGCCAAGAAATGATGGATATGGTGTTGTGCCGTCCACTATTTCAATTACTTCAAAGTCTTCTTTAGTGTGCACTCCATCCAGGTCTACTGTCACTCCTTTCAATCTACCTATTGGCAAGAATATGTGTGTTGGTTTGCTAGTTTCAACTGGACAAGTGAATATCCTAGTGTGGTCTCTCCCATGCATTTCCATGCCATTTTTGGTAATACATTGACTTTGGATCCTATTGTTGGACACACCTACCACACTTAGAGGGGGGGTGAATGAGTGTGGGGATCTTTTTCCCAAAACTTCCCTCTTACACAAAAACTCCTTAGTTAACATTCAACATTTGCTCATTACTCATTGCTGTCATTTATAATCAGTTAGATTTGAATACATATCAACAACATATATCAACAAAAAATCATCTACATAAGGAACACAAAGAACACAAGATGTATGCACAATTTTTCTTTTTATTATGGACTTCAATCCGGGGGTTTTCCAGCAACAACTGAATAGAGTACAACTCTACAAGAGCACCATATCTATATGCAAGACTCAAATTACATTCTCAGAACCAACTAATATGAGGCAACAATCCTTAACAAATATCAATCTGTCAACATAAACAAGTGCATCAACCATGCACCAACTTGTGCCAAACAACCTGTAATCAACCTGTAACATAAACAAGTGCATCCGACCATGTACCAAGTATATACCAATCATGTGTCAAATAATAATCAACAATGAATCATCAATATGTACCAACATCATCAACTATACACCTCATCTATGTGCCAACTCATCAACTGCTTGTCTCAACCATGACTAGTTTTGGATTAGTCAACAACCCCAACTTGAAATAATCATAACTTTGTACTTGTAAGGAATGAATATCTGAAACTGATACACAATGTTCTTCAATATGTTTTATAAAATTCATCCAGGTGGCACTACTTGGAACCTCTCAGAAAAGGCTTTATAGCAAAAATGGCATACCTTGCTGAATTCTGGCTTATTCTAGAGAGCGACCTTGTAGAGCGTGTCCCGCAAAAAATGTTATTTGAATTGATATAAAACTGTCAAAAAACATACTATAGCATGTACCCTAACCAACACAATTGGTTTCACTGAATTTGGATCTGTTATGAAGAAGTTATGACGTTTTTACCCAAAACACATGTTTTTGACTAGTTTCAGGACTAGCCACAAAACCTATTTTCCACGGAGTGTAACTCACAAAATACAACGACCCACAAGCTGAATTTTTTACCACAGATACTTTGGTATGTTTTCTCAATGGAATAGAAATTTCACAGTCTGAATCATTATAGAAAAACAATTATAGCGAAAATTTTGAGATGACCTGTAAATAACATACCTTAGAAAACATCATCAAAAGAATTTATCCTCCCTTCAATTTCGGCCCTCTTTTCTTCACCTTCCTTCTGAAATTCAGCTTAGATATCCTTGGTTACCTCATTCACCTATATATATTCAATATTCTCAAGTGTTCCACACCAAAAATTCTCAAGAAGCTCTCACAAGAAGCTCTCCATCAATACTCCAAAAGATATTCTCACAAGAAGCTCTCCATTGATCC
>ML796849.1:448705-459040 GCA_009831015.1 Picea engelmannii
TTACTTTATCATTTAAATAATGATTTCTTCTTTTAGGTCACTTAACCCATTTCTAGGTCACTTAACCTATTTTCCTTATTTTTAGGGTTAACCACTTTTCATAAATAGAAGGTTCTCCAATACTTTATCATTTAAATATTCCTCCTTGATTTTGTCACTTTTATTTATTATTTAAATAACCCACCTTGACTTTGTCACTTTACTTTATCATTTAAATAATGATTTCTTCTTTTAAGTCACTTTGACTTCTTTGACCTTGAGGGCTTCGAGCCTTCATGTGGGGGTCCTTCATCTTCGTAAGGCCATAACTTTCAAACCATGAGTATTTATGTGACATTCCACATACCACCAAAAATGGCATGACAAACACTATCCATATAGGATAGTTTCACCAATAATTTCCTTGATCTTCATCTCATTATTCCACATACAAGCATGGGTCCTCCAACCATTCTTCTAGGATAACTCAATCCGTAAAGAATTTTCCCGTGAGGAATTTCACCATAAGGGGACCACTTTGGAGTTCATCCATTTGTGCACCTTCTCAATCATGATAAGAAAATAATGAGAGCAAGGGTCCTCCAACCATTCTTCTAGGATAACTCAATCCACAAAGCGTCTTCCCGTGAGCACTTTCACCATAAGGGGACCACTTTGGAGTTCATCCATTTGTGCAACTTATCAATCATGATAAGACATTAATGAGTCATCTATACATTTTTCCAACAATGCATCATATACCAATGAAACCACACCGACCCATCTTCATCATGTATCAATGACAACTCATTGATCTATCTTCATCATATCAATGACAACTCATTGATCCATATTCATCTATGCATTCTCATCAAGGAAAATACATATTTTATTACATCAATCATCAATCAATCAATCCTTTGACATCAATCAATTACTTGACATCAATCAACCAAACCATTGGCATCAATGACAACATGATCCAACACCTAGATCCAATATAATATCTCCCATGTTGAAATCTCCAATGTTAGCATTCAGTCTGAACTCCCTACTAATTCTTCTCCTTGTATGTAGGTGATTGACTGGTTTTTGTTCTAGTTTTCCTTCTGTCTCTATGCTACATTTTTCTAATATAGTTTGCAATATTTTGATAGCTGATGGATCATTCAACAGTTTTACACATGATTTCAAAAATCCTTTGATTTTACTTACTTGTCCCATGGGTTGCATTTCATTGGTATGATCCAATAATGGAGGCATCTCATACTTTGATTCTTCCTTGCTTTGCTTCTCATTTGAAGTCGACGCGATATCTTGCTTCAAGAATTCTTTTTTTGCTTGCTTAAATGTTTCCTTCTCATTCTGTACATCAAACTATCTCCTTGGTTTGACATTATTTTTCATCCACTGGTGTTGTACTGGCTCTTGTCAGGCTGTGTCGTTTCCTGTTTTAGCTTCTCTGCACATAACTATGTTGATGTTCCATCCTTCATCCCTTGCTTCTACTGAAATCCATTGAACGTTTTGATTGTTCTGATTCCTTTGTTCCTAAATCTTTACTAATAGTGTTAGAAATTCTTCCGTATCATGGTCCAATGCACGACAATACATACAAGTGGTTGGTGGAAGTGGACATTCCCTTGCATAATGTCCTGGTTATTGACAATTATGACATGCCACTGGTCCTCTACCTCTTCCAAAACCTCCTCTCACTCGTCCTCCACCTCTGAAGCTAGCTCGATCTCCTCTTGACGCGTTATACTGAGGTGCCTGATTGTATTTCACGGTTTTGTACTGAGGTTGCGCTGTGTTGTACCATGGTTGCGCGATATTAGATGGTTGCTGCGCAATATTATACTACTACTGCGCAATATTATACTGCTACTATGCAGTGTTGTATGGGGATGAAACTTGGTTAAAATATGGTGCAGCTTGCCCAATCATCATTTATGCCTTCACTCTATATGCATATGATGTCCTCTCTCAGATCAAATCCATAGTTGGACAATCTTTGTTGTCGTGGTCCACTGACTTGCAAAAGTTGCAATATGAACTCTTTGGGACTGTTTTGTATTTTTGCATCATTGGGCAGTGATATGGACCGTGGCCCGATTTCTTATAGATCTTGCACCATAATCCTCCTATTGGTAATGGATTTGGCATTCCTACTTCCATATACTGCGTGAATGTCAGAGATTCATTCTTGTGGTGTCCTTTCATCCTGCATGTGGTACACCAAACAACTTCTTGTTTGTCCTTGCTTTTGTTCTAGTTTAGATAAAATGTTAGGTTTTTCAAATCCTCCTTCAGTTATTCGATGGATGGATCCATCTGCTGATATTGGTTTTCTTCCAGTTGCAGGGCTGCCTGCAGAGCCTCTACTTGTGTCTGAAACTTCTGTTGCCATAATGGGTATTTAAAGTGTGGTAGCAGTGAGTTGATAAACAGGTGCCTGTGCTGCATATCGGTCATGAGATATTTCATCTTACCTTTCAGTCGCTTGAATCTCTGATCAATATCCCATATAGATTCTCCTGGTTTCTGTCTGATTTTTATCATCTCGTTCATGTACTGATCTTCTGAACTTGGCTTCTGGAACTCATTTATCAACAATTTCTTGATATTTGCAATTGTGCTGGTTGTCCCTGGTGGGTTGTTTGTAGCTAAACTCATATACCAATCTAGTGCGCGATCCCTTAATGTAATCGTTAGCTATGAAACTTTAGTATCTTCATCTGTGATATGTTTTGCTTCCCAGATATTTTCACAGATAAACAAATGTTTTTTCTGGGTCTTCTGATGCTTCTCCTCTGAATTTTGGTAACCTGATGGTGGGATCATGTCCTCTCATTCTGAATGATGAACTACTACCTCCGCATGGTGTAGATACTTGACTAGTGCTTCCCAAACTAGCTTCTCCAATTGTTGTTCCTTGTGTATATGTAATTCCTATTGTCTTTCTTCCTCTGAAATGCGGTTGTCTAAACGATGGTGTTCGTGTATTAGTCGCACATGGGTTTATAGGTTCCACACTGAAATTAATATGGATGGGATTGCTGCCTTCTCTTCTTTCTCTTGGACCTCTCGTCTTCCTCTCATATGTTGCGCGCAAGATTTCCTCAATCTTCTCCACAGTCCGAAGATCCTCTACCTCTTCTTGATCACTTTCCAAGCCTTCCCTTGCGGCTACGACTCTCTTCTTGGTATTCACCTTGTATTGGTAGGGTACTCCACTACTCGTCTTTCCAGCTGTTGCCATGATCTGCTTGATCTGGTCATCATCCATCATAATTGGGTCCAAGGCTTCCTCCTTCTTTCCTTGATCTAATTCTCCTTTTCCTTCCATTTCTCCTTT
The DNA here is from genome assembly GCA_009831015.1 of Picea engelmannii. Taxonomy (NCBI): domain Eukaryota; kingdom Viridiplantae; phylum Streptophyta; class Pinopsida; order Pinales; family Pinaceae; genus Picea; species Picea engelmannii. The sequence continues at coordinate 452,043 of ML796849.1, forward strand.
TTTTGTCAATGCTTCCCCCCTTCCCCCATGCACACATGAGAGTTTAGATTCCTGAATCCATTGTCAATACACCTTTGTTATACAACAAGATCTTAATAGAAGTATACAACGATCGAATGTACCTTCCTTGAGGTCCACGTAGAAACTCTTGTTCCGCTGCGTTGTACGACTTCACTGTATCTACTGCAAACTTTGTTTTAAAACCTTCTACAATACTATCGAGCCAAAAATCTACTGCTCGGGTGAATTTGTTGTTCACCTGCTGCAACTGTGTGATCTAAACTGGGGTCCACTCTAACTGTCGGATTATTTTCGTTGCATGGTTATCCTTCAAACTTAATATCCACTCCTTCAATAAGAGTGGAAAATCACAGAAAAATACTTCATACAAATCAATAAACACATATTTCTCAAGATATTTGTGTGGTGTTACTCTAGGGTTTCTGTGCAAACTCCAACTCCTTTGTATTTAGCCAACTTCGATCTCTGCTTTTGTGGGATTCCATGGTCTCAACATCCCCTTCTAGTGGTTCATTATTTTCTCCTTATTCTCGTTTGTTTTAGTATTCTCTCAATCCGCCTCTTGCAGATCTTATGTATATTTTAATAGATCTTAAACAGATCCCATCTACTCAATATTCTACTATTCCAACCAACAACAATAGAACCATTTGTTGGTTACTATTTATTATTATGAGTTTATATCTTTATCTTGAATGACCCAGGGTTCATGTCTGTTCGGGTTCCAACAAAGCCTCTAAAACTATCAGCCCTCCTGGTAAACCAGAAGGAAACACAACACAAAAAATGTGTTGCACAGTCTCACCCGAGATAGTCTTAATGGGTGGTTGCAATACTCATGTGTTTGCAGCCTAGGATTAAGTGGAGATCTGTGAAATGTACGTTGAGAGTTCTCTTTCTACTTATTAACATATTAAGCTGTCTTTTGCGATTATGCATGAAATATAACCAATTCATTCATTCAACATATTAACGACTATTGAAACAGTAAAGAAACACATGCATTCAATCACATAACATATGGTTTTACCATGGTTCACCCACTCCTGGGCTATGTCCACAAATATCTAGCTTCTTGACTCTTTTATTATGGCAGTTCCAAAACTATGGCGTCGTGTGCCTACACCTCTTCTTAGTCGGGTTGGGATCTATTATGAGGTGGACTAGATCACACTAGGCTCCTCAGCCTGTGGTCTAACCCTCAAGATCTACCCTCCTTACTCCTCTCCAGCTCAACAACTTACAAAATTAGGTTGTATAGCAAAATATTACAACTCATAATCCTCTCTTTCATCGTCTCCCTTTATGAGACCTATTTATCTATATTTATACATTTGTGGCTCACCAGCCATTACAATGTATTGCAAAAACCCCAACCTTACCGTCGTTAGGTCTTCCATGCATGCATGCATGTTGCTCCTTCTTCCAGCTGTCGCTTCCCTCGTGCCTTCTTTCTTTCCCAAAATAGCCTTTCTTTTTGCTTTGACCTGCTTCCAACAAACATGAACGAAATTATTTGACTCACGATTTAGAATTAACAGTCATAATTCATACATTGAAAATGTGGTGAAATTATTTAATGGGAAGAAAATTTCTATTACTAACCGACAACAGTGGTGTAAGGTATTTGTTCAGCTAACCAAATCTCAATGCAAGGCAAGAAAGATGGTTATCCTTTTTAAGTGAGTTCAATTTTTGAGGTACAACACATCAAAGGTAAGGAAAACAAAGTTGAAGGTGCACTAAGTCAGAGGACTAGCAAACTCTATGAAGTAAGTATCAACAAAGAAAAAAACAATATTGAATAGAGAATAAAATATGCAAGCTGTAATGACAAAGATTACATTAAAACAACAACATAGTTGCAAGGAAATGTAGAAAAAATAAACAAAACAAATCTAATTATCAATAAAATGGACTGTTAAAGTTCAAGAATCAGCTGTATGTACCTAACTTTGTTGATTTAAAGACAACAATTCTTGACGAACTGCACAAAAAACCGTATTTTGGTCACCCAGGATACTAGAAAACGATAACAACCTTAAGAAAATTGTTTTATTGGCCTAACATGAAGAATGAAACAACTAAATATTTATCTAAATGTTTAGATTGTCAACAAGTAAAGGCTGAACATCAACATCCAACAGGTCTGTTATAACCTCTGCCTATACTAGAATCAAAATGGGAGATTATCTTGATGGACTTCATCACAAGTTTGCCTAAGACTCAAAGACAAAATGACTCGACTATGGTAGTGATTGATAAACTAAGAAAATCTGCACATATTATATCTGTGAAATCTACTTACAAAGAGATTAATATCGCTGAAATTTATATGAAAAAAATATTTAGATTGTAATGAATTCCTAAGATGGTGATTTTTGATAGAGATATCAAATTTACGCCAAATTTTTGGAAAGTATTGTTTCTAGGTTTGGATACTAACCTGAATTTCAGCACAAGCTACCATCCACAAATAGATGGACAAACATAACTAACAAACCATATTATCGAAGACATATTGTGAATGTACGTAAGGACGAAACCAACTAAGTGGGAGGAGTACCTGCACTTAGTTGAGTTTTCTTACAATAACGGTTATCAGAAATCAACTAAGATGAGTACCTTAGAAGTGTTTTACGAAAGGAAATGCACAACCCCGATTAGTTGGGATAATCTAATTGTCATAATTATGGTGGGACTGGAAATGCTCCATGAAATGGAGAGAATGGTAAAATGAGTACAACCGAACTTAAAAGAGGCCCAAGATCGACAAAAAAGATATGCATATTTAAAAATAAGACATCAGGAATTTCAAATTGGAGAACATGTATATCTAAAAGTCAAAGCAAAAAGCAACGCTCTAAAGCTAGGAAATTGTTCCAAGTTGGTGCCAAGTTTTTGTGGCCCCTTCGATATTTTAACTTGAATTGGACCCATGGCGTATCAACTAGCATTTTCTGCAAATTTAAAAGTTCATAATGTTTTTCATGTTTCATTACTAAAAAGTTATATTCATGATCCTACTCGCATCATTGATTGGAACATGGTGCAGGTGGAACCATAAGGCGAGTTCCAAGAGAAACCTTTGCGCATTTTGGACAGGAAAGAAACAATACTACAGAACAGAGCCATCACCCAGGTAAAAGTGCAATGGAAGCACTTTAGTCATGAGGAGGCCTCTTGGGAATTGGAGGAAGATACGTTGAAATATTATCCAATCCTATTCCGAGAGATCATTGAACAATGATGACAATGTTGTACTTAAGGGGGAGAGGATGTAATATCCTCAAATTTTAGAAAAATAAATTCTAAGTTGAATTTAGAAATAAATTTTTGTTTTTGGAAAATTCAGATTTGGAAATAAATTGCCATTTATGACAAATATGAATTTGGAATTTTGGATTATGTAATTTACTTTTTGATGACTGTTGGGAAAATATTTGACTTTCCCAACTGCCCTCTTTTATTGGACACATGTATAGACAAAATTTTAATAAATTAAATGCTGGAAGACAAATGGAACAATCGGGTTAAAAAAAGTTGACCATAACTCCATGAGTGGGGAACAAGATTGAGTTACCTCAGAGCTGAGTTTTACAAGTGGAAGATGTTGAATTTCATCTCTAGCATCCCCTAAAAATCATGGATTTGTAAATCTGCGAATTTCCCCAAGGAGGAAAGGAATGGAAAGGCCTAGACACAAGAATATATACAACATATGTGGGAGGAAGGACGTTGCTTAATATGTTGAGGAATTGAGAATTGTTTATTGTTATGAGCACTTGTAGTGTGAGGACAAACATATTTTGATCCGTTGATGGTGACTATAGCTGAGGATGATAATTTTGTTCGCCCTTATGGACTCATGGTCAGGTTAGGGGGTGATTAGGACAAGTGATTCCGGCTGTTATGTTCTACGGTTGGGTGGAACGTGATTGTTCCATTTGTTTCCCAGCATCAGCTCTTTCAGATATGTATTTCAGCTCTGTATTTAAATTGTTGGTGCTATGCTAATGATGTTTTATTATTTATACAGTTGTTTCCATATCTTATGTTATTGCATTTAGAAACAAAATCTGCTTGAAAGAACTCTGTATCCATATTAGTTGATATGGGTTGCCACTGTGTAAAATAGTTGTAGTAGTATGTTTTTAACAATGTAGTTTATATATATAAACAATACTACTTTAAATTTGTTGTTGTTATGTCGAACAAAAGAAATAACAGTCCTAATACATGTTTTGTCAATTATGAAAGAAAGAAATTTGATACAATAGAGTACAGGTATGTTGACAAAACAATGATACACATCTTTATTACCATCAATAGATCAAAGATCAAAATGTTATAGTTTGAGTTCCTTAAATACCAGGACTCCCTATCTTGTCGAAACAAAAATTTAAAGAACTACATAAATCTATCCGCGAATACTTGCAAGGACTGGTGGATGAAGATGGAACCCAAATACCTTTTGTGGGCAGACCACACACTTCTCCAAGCGCATTGGTTGTCCCCCTAAACCTGTAACAAACATATAAAAAAATTAATAACTTACTAATGTATGAAATGATTAAAGATGCATCAAATAAAGAATCAATAATACTTAACTTGGATTTTGATGTTGTATTGGAGCACCCTCGCTGCCATGCAAAGCCATCAATTCAAGACCCAAGAATGGGAGTGAGTGCATTATTCATCTGATGGGTTTCCTCACAAGAAAAAGAGATCCATAATCATTTGACATTGTTATAGCAAGATTTGCCTCACCCGATGCAATCTTTCTTTACATGCACTAAGCTAACGACAAAGACTCAAAAGATCAAAATGCAAAATGCCTAATACTTTTGTATTTTCAATATAAGGAAACTAAAAATGCATGGACTGAACAACAACTTGATATATAAACACTCTACTGTGTATAGAAACGGACAACTCAAGCAGGATACCTATTGGAGAAATTTCTATTTTCGACACTAGTTCAGTGGGAGTTAACTGACTAGTTCTATTTTAGACTTTCTATTTTTACCATCACTATTATGCATGCATGCATTCCTAAGGAAAACTATCTGCTTGATTGATTTTATTAATTATGGAATGTTTTCCCCTATATATGAGTGTATTCCACTCATTCATTGTATCATATTGATCATTATCTATGTATCAATCATCAACTCATTGGAGTAGTGTGAATATATTTTCTCATTCTTCCATATTGAATCTCTCTTCCTTTATTGATAAGATTTGTTTGTACTTGCTTTAGATCTCCTGTGCAATTTTCCATGAAAAACTGACATGGTATCAAAGCTATGTTGCTTGGAGCAAACCAGACAAGCCAAAGAATAAGGAAAATCAGGGTTTTGGTGAGCTAAATTTGTGGTCGTACCTTTCAATAGTTATTACTCCAAATGTTTTTGAGGAAATGACTTGCATGGAAAGTAAATTGACCCATTTTGGAAGCGGGTTTTCAACCGTTTGAAGAGATTCTTCACCATTTTATCAGAAAGTAAGTTGCAATATAGCCTCTTGAAATAGATACGAATTTGTGGCTGTACCTTTCAACTATGATTGCTCCCAAAATATTAAGTTTTTGAGGAAATGACTCATGGGGAAAGTAAATTGACCCATTTTGGAAGTGGGTTTTAAACCGTTTGGTGAGATTCCTCACCATTTTCTTAGAAAGTAAGCTGCAAGATAGCCTCCTGAAACTGATACAAATTTTCACTTAAAGTGTCATTTCTGCTGTGATTTCTTAATTTTTCACTTGCAGATTGAGAGTGAATTTTTAGGGGTTCTTAGAAACAGTGGGAGATATGGATAGGAAAATTATTATACAATCAAACTTGGTGGTAATCCTCACACCATACAATTATTTTGATTGGAAGCCCAAGGCGACATGCCAACTCAAAAGAAAAGGACTGTATAATTTGACGATGGTGATAGAAACAAAACCTACATCAACGATTGAGAAGATGATATGGTCGAACCGTAAGGATGAGGCCACATGACTACTTCTTGACTTAATATCCACTGATTTATGGTTTCATGTTGTTGCATGTAAGACTCCAAACGAGATCTGGACCACCCTGGAAGGACTCTTTGGAAACCAGGATGAAATGTGAGGTCATATGCTTGAGGTAGAGTTGAATACCTTATACCCTAAAAGTTTTGAAAATATATAAGATTTATTTACTAAATTTAAATATTTGATTTTGAGCTTGGGTGAATGTGGTATTGACAAATCTACACAAGAGAAACAACTTATTCTAACAATCTTGGCCAAGCTAGGACCATAATACACTGTATATGTCTCCAATTTCCATTCTGGCAGATGTCTGTTTGGAACAAATTGAAAAATTCCTACGTTGGCTTAGTTCATTGAGTCTCTTACACAAGAGCATACAAAACTCATACAAATGGGCCTCATGAAAGATCCCAAAGCACATGCACTCACCATTCATGATTAAAAAGGGTCATCCAAACAGAATAAGAAGGAGGGATATTCCAAACCCTTTAACGATTCTTCAGGTTCCAAAGACTCTTCATATTACAAGAAGAAGAAGAAGAAGGGAAAGCAGTGCACTTACTGCAATAAACCAAATCACGAAGAATAAACATGCATGAAGAAACAGATCGATCTTATGGCACAGACACTTCAACATAACAACCTTCGAAACTTCATTCCAGAGCGAGTCAAGAAGCAAAAGGAAGAAGATCATGCTCCTAAGAAAGGTAACCATCATGCTCTTGTTGCAATTAATTCCTCATCTGATTCATGGATTATGGATTCTGGTGCATCCCATCATATGGCAGTGGAAGATGAAGTTTTCTCTTCCTTGATTCCATGCTCAAGACCCCCTATTCTCATGGGGGATGATACTCTAGTAGCAGTAGCAGGAGAAGGGAGAGTGGAACTCCACAATGGAAGTTTTGAGAATGTTCTACATGTTCCAAAGCTTTCTATGAATCTTCTCTCA
>ML796849.1:482600-508068 GCA_009831015.1 Picea engelmannii
ACATTCCAATCAATAACATGATTAGCATCAGGTATATATTTCTTTAGCAATGATACATGGAATACATTATGAACAAACATAGATGCAGACAATGCAATCATATAAGCTACTCAACCAATCCTTTCTAGGATCTCAAATGGCCCACAATAACGAGCTGCCAAATTTGAACAATTTCCCAACTTCAGAGAACTTTTGTTGGCCTTCACTTTCAAGAATACATGGTCCCCCACTTTAAATTCCCTGTGAGTTCTTCCCTTATCAACATAGCTTTTTTGCCTATCTTGGGCAACCTTTAAATTTTGTTTTATTTTCAACATTTTCTCCTCCATTTCCCTGAGTAAATCTAGCCCAACCACTGCTCTATCTGTTGGGTTATCCCAACTTACCGGTGTGTTGCACTTTCTGTCATAAAGTTCCTCAAATGGGCTCATCTTTAGAGATGTTTGGTACCCATTGTTATAAGAAAACTCTATTAAGTGTAGGTAGTCTTCCCATTTTGATGGTTTATCCATCACATACATCCTGAATATATCCTCAATCACCTGATTCACCCTCTCTATTTGTCCATCTGATTCTGGATGAAAAGTTCTGCTAAAATTCAAATTTGTTCCAAATCCATTAAATAATCCTTTCCAAAAAATTGAGGTAAATTTTGGATCTCTGTCAGACACAATTTTCTTGAGTATGCCATGTAATATAGCAATTTCTCTCATATAAACATCAACAATGTTGGTTGCCTTGTGAGTGAGCTTAACTGGAATAAAATGGTCAACTTTAGTAAGCTTATCCACCACTACCATGATATAATCATGTTGATTGTTTGTTCTGGGCAGTTTGGTGATGAAATCCATTGTTACAACTTTCCATTTCCACTCAGGAATGGGTAATGATTGTAGCAAACCATCTGGGTGTCTATGCTCAGCCTTTACCTTTTGATATTCCAAACATTTGACAGTAAAATCAACAACTTCTTTCTTCATGCCTCGCCAATAATATTTGCTCTTAACAACTGCAATAGTTTTCTGATAACTTGGGTACCTAGCATAAGGTACATTATGCATTTATCCCAATATCATATTTTTCAATTGGTACATAAATTCTTCCCATGTACATGAAAATTTCATCATTATCTATCTTGTATTCTTCAATTTTCTGCTGCAAATTACCTTGATGTAATTTTGCTGCTAATTCTTTGTATTGCAAATCTGATTTGGAAACCTCTATAATTTTGTGTTTCAAATCTGATTGGTACATGTTAATGGTTGTAGCATGCAATTCATGCACTCTTCTGCTGAGTGCATCAACCACTTTGTTCTCTTTCCCCTTGATATTCTTTATATCAAAGTCACATTCACTTAGAAATTCTAACCATCTGCTTTGCCTAGCATTTAGAGTTGGCTGATCAAATAAATATTTCAGACCATTATGGTTTGTCCTCAGTTCAAACCTTTTCCCCATGAGTTAGTGTCTCCATTTCCTACATGCATGCACTATGTATACCAACTCCAAATCATGAGTGGCATAGTGTCTTTCATGCTCCTTCAACTTCCTTGATTCATAACATATACCAAACCCATTTTGACTGAGGACTCCACCAAGTCCTTCTTTACATGCATCTGTGCAAACAAGGAAGTTTTCATTTGGGTCTGCAATCCTTAGTATTGGAGCACTTGTTAATAATTTCTTCAAGTGTTGGAAACTATTTTCACAATCCAATGTCCACTGAAACTTCACACCCTTGTTTTGTAAGGAAGTGATTGGATGTGCAATTTTTGAGAATCCTTCAATAAATATCCTATAGTATCCTGCAAGGCCCATGAATGATCCGACCTCTATCACATTCTTTGGTGCTGACCATTCTCTAATGGCTTCTATCTTCTCAGGATCCATTGCTATCCCATCCTTTGAAATTATATGCCCCAAATAATGAATTTGCTTTTGATAAAATGAGCACTTGCTCAATTTGACATACAACTGATGCTCCCTTAATACTTGCAACACCATCCTAAAATGATGCTCATGCTCTTCTTATGACTTGGAATATACAAGGATGTCATCCAAAAAGACAATGTCAAACTTTTCTAAATATTCTCGGAAAACACCATTCATTAAGAACATGAAAACAATTGGTGTATTTGACAACCCAAATGACACCACTGTGAACTCATAATGACCATACCTTGTCCTGAAGGCGGTCTTACTGATATCTTCCTATTTAATCCTTACCTGGTGGTATCCTGACCTGAGATCTATCTTTGAAAATATCTTTGCATCCTTCAATTGATCAAAGAGGTCATCAATCCTTGGCAAAGGATACTTGTTCTTTATAGTCACTTTATTCAACTGTCTGAAATCAATGCACAATATTAATGTCCCATATTTATTCTTCATGAGAAAGACTGGGGTACCCCAAGGTGACACACTTGGGCATATATACCCCTTCTTCATAAGTTTTTCAAGCTGCATTTTCAACTCCTTCAGCTCTGGTGTACTCATTTTGTAAGGAGTCTTTGACACTGGAGCTGCTCCAGGCATTAAATTTATAGAGAAATCAATATCTCTGTTTGGGGGTAGTCCTAGTACCTTCTTGAACACATATTCAAAATATTCCAGGACTGCATAGTCTTCCAAATTTGGCACATTATCTTTAGGTGTCTCTTCCATATGAGTTGCAAATATTTGACACCCTTTTCTATAACATTTCTTCAGCTGCAATGCTGAAATTTCTCTGATGGTTACTTCCCTGGGAATTTCCTGCACTTTCCTTAGGCTCCCTTCTTCATACAATCAAGTAAATGCCTTGTTATGATATTATGGGATAGCATGATGCTCATCTAACCAATCCATCCCAATTAGACAATCATAGGAACCTAAATGAAACATGTTCAAATTTTCCATGGTGTTCAATCCATTCATGTCCATAAGACATGAATTAACCATCTCATTAACTTTTCTTTTGGCTCCGGTATCTAGCTGCACCAACCAATATTTTCCATGCTTGCTTCTTGGCAAATGAAAAATTTCCACTATCTTAGGATATATATAACTATGACTAGTTCCTGAATCAATTAAAATAACAATGGTTTGGTTGTTGATCATACCTTCCACTTCAATCATATGTGACTGATACTCAACTTGCTTGTTGTCTAGGGCTGCATATATCCTTGGTAAATTTCTGCCCATGTCCTCCATTGTTTCAACTTACTGTACATTGTGAACAGTCCTCACTTTTTCACCTCTATGGGGACAATCTCTGAACATATGATATCCTTTACAACCCCAACATTGAATAGGTGGTTTCCTTGGCCTTTGACTCCCCGTCTTAATCATTTTGGGTTCCCTAGAAGTTGGTTGTCCTCGAGGATTATTTCTGAGGAATGGTGGCTTAGTTCCCTTCTTCCTCTTATCCATCCTGAACTTATTTTTGTCTTCCCAAGATTTTTGGAAACTTGGCCTTGCTTTTTGCTAATCATATAGGCATTTAGCTCGCCTTATGGTCTCCTCCAATGTCTTGGGATCATCATACTGTATTTTTTCACTGATGAATGCTGGCAATCCACTCAAATACCTCTGAATCCTAACTGTCTCATCCTTGATGAAATAAACATACTTCAACAGTTCTAAAAAACTTCCCTCATATTCATCTATGGTCATACTCCCAAGATTGAGTTCAAAGAACTCTTTCATTTTATTTTCATAGTATCTCTTAGTCAAGTATTTCCTCTCAAAATACTTCTTGAATTCCCTCCAAGTAACACTTTTCTCCTTAATGTGTTGCACCTGCACAAGATGATCCCACCACATGGATGCCGTCCCCTTGAGTTGATAGATGGAAATTATACCTTCTACATGAAATGAATAATTATGCAATTAAAAATACTTTCTCATGCCCAACAACCATGTCTCTGCATCTTCATCCTTCTTGTGCTCACCATCAAATGTAGGAGGTTTGATTTTGTTCATTTCTCCTCGTAGCTCATCCATCCCATACCTCTTATGCTTCTTGACAGGGGATGGACTTAAGATGTTGTGTGCCCTCTTATTGGAATTCCTCGGGGAGTGACAGTGATGTCTGTTAACACTTATGGATCTTCTTTTCTCATCAGGAGACCCGTGACTTCCTGATTTGCTTGAGATACTCTCCTTATCCAATTTCTTTTCTATTATGTTCAAGCTCTGCATTAACTTCATGTTCAAGTCCTCTTACTTCTCCTTGGCTCTCATAATCCTTTCATTATCAACTTTATGTCTTTGGAAATCCCTCTGCAATTTTTAATGGTCTCTACCATATTCATGTTTTCATCCCTTCCTTCTCCATGTCCATTGGAGTTTGTTCCTTCAATGCCCAAATGGACATCCATCCCTCTGATCTCATCTTCCTCGCTGTAAGTCCCTTTTGCATCTTCTATTTCTATGGAATCTGTGTTGATATTGATCTGATCTATTTTTTTTAAACCCTGCAAAATGTGTTGCCATCAAAACTTTGTCAGGTTAACTGACTCCACAATTTCATGAAAATATATGAACCATTCTAGTTCAATAATATATCGGAGTTCTTTCTTCTAATTTCCTGGAAAATTGAATGCCTAGATCAATTTCTGGGTGAATAATTATATTCTACTATCCAAGACCTTTCCAACGCCTTCTCCCATGCTCAATTCCGAGTCTCGAGCAAAACGTTATGGCTATTTGAAAATTGCCCATTAATTTTCCTGTTCACTCTTCAACTTGGTGCAAATCTGCATTGTACTTAAGCATTTTTGCACCTACTACATTGAAGTTTTCATGGGAGCTCAATTGGGTTTCTTCATATGGCTATTTTGGAAACTCTGACCAAGTTTCACCTTTTTCTGGGTTCCAGGCTGCTAGTTACAATCTGCTGAAGTTCTAGGTCAATTCTTGTTTTTGGTATGGAATGCTACATGTACCTTCTTTGCCATATTAAACAATTTTAACATGCCCATAAATTTAATTCATCTCTAGGACTGCCTTCAATGGTTCAATATCTTTCCATTGACTGCTCCGACACCTCAATTTGATTCCAGAGTAGAAAGTTATGGCTCTTTGAAGTTAGTTGGGTCTTAAAATTTACCCTCCACTGTTTGTGTTTTACCTTTCTCATAAAAGTTTCGTTTGAAGAACGATTTACACCATTAGAAAGATCTCTCCGAGCTCTTTTATTTGAGCTATAGAGACAAAGTGTACCTCGGTACACTCTGTTCTTGTGGTTTTTGAGTAGCTAAAAACGCTCGTAAGGGCCTCAAAAACGCGCTGCAAAAAGATGACGTTCAAATAGTATAAAATGTCACAGAAATTCGCTGGTTTTCTATTGTTCTTCACCATCCAAACGACTTCGCATGCACAAATTTCAACTATTACACCCATATTTTGCATGCACATCAACACGAAAAAGTAAATCATGCTCTGCGCACCTATAACCACTGTGCATCACTTCTCTGTCGCACCAATAACTGGTGCGCACTACTTTTGTGTCGTGCACCAATATCCACCGCGTGAAGTTTTAGTTCTGGTACTAATACCTACTGCGTGAAATTTTGGTATCACATGCTAATATTCCACGCACATTTCACTCTACATGTTGCACCATGCCAAAGTTTAGTACGCCCCCACTGCACACCAATAGTTTGCGTGCACCATTAACTAAACTGTCGTGTGACAATATATACCCACATTGTGCATGCACCAATCAAACTCCTCTGAGATCTGCCATTACTGTGCACACCACACGCATCATTATTATGTGTGTGTACACCACACACACCTTTTTATGCGTATGCACACCACACAATGCTAAATTTAGCGCGTGCACCCACACACCAACATTTTTCCATGCGATGCCAAAATTTAGTGCGTTCTCCCGCACACCAACATTTTTCTGCGTGGTGCTAAAATTTAGCTTGTTCACCAGCATGCCATTATTTTTCCACACGGTGCCAAAATTTAGCGCACACACCAACATGCCAATATTTTTCCGTGCTGCCTAATTTTTACATATCACAAGCGTTTTACTACACATCATGCATTTTTAGTGCGCCCACCTGACATTTTTATGCGCATCAATTCCTCGTGAATTCCACTGCAGAAATTGAGGATTTTTTCTAACTTTTTCCCCAATTTACCATAGACATTTTGCAACTATGAAATTTGTTCAATTTCACCCCGATAACACCAGTTCAACCTCTGCAACAAAAAATCACTGTAGTTTGACATTTCATCTCAGTGCCGTATTTATTTTTCATCTCCTCGGCGAGTGCTTTCTCCTTTGTTTTTTCATCAAGAAATTGTGTGGGATCCATGCCCCGTGATGGCAGCCATGTAATGTGCGTGATGAGCTCTACGTCTATTGAGACACGCTTGTCCAGCCATATGTCTCCGCCATGTGTTACTACCATCAATTGTTTGACGCAATTGTTGGCATACTATCCTCTGCCAAAGTGTGGTAGTTCTAGCAGACCTAAAATCCTAGTTTTTTCCCATCCTGCTGCTCACTGGAGTGGTTGATTAACCAGTTCCCCAAATGCATCTAGACCTATAGTCTGTAGGTAGACTTGCTTCACAAACTCTGGGAACTTGTCTGTGTATTTTACATCATGGTCTAAGTATTTTGTCTTCTCAACATGACCTAGTAAGTTTGATTTCATCCGTACCCCTTCTGGTATGCGCGAAAAAACAATGGCTACAATGGGTTGCTTGCGTGGCGACCTAGGTACCTACTGTTTGTCCTTTTGCAGTAGTGGTTGACTCAAGGTTCCAACCTCCATCGGTCGTTCTTTGACATACTGTTTTGGCCATCCCGTGACATCTTCCATGGCTCCCTCCTGTGGATGGTCTGACACAGTCATCTAAGATTCGTTTGGCTCAACCACTACTTCCTGATTTGTATCCATTCCATTGACTCTCATAGATGCTTTAGGGTTCGCTGGTTGCGCTTGGATTCCTATGCCCTTGTTCTGTTGACCCTGTTCCTCTACCGACATATCCATGCTCATTCCCTCAGATGATGTCTATTAGGTTTCTTCTACGATGGGTGTGGGGTTCATTGGTGTTGTATTTGGTGATGGTATTTCATCGACATTGACGACCTCTAGTGGTTGCTGTTCACTTTCCTGTGATTGTACCTGTGCCCTTTTCCTAAATCTAGATTTGCTGACATTCTGGCTCGGTTCGACTTGTTTGAGTGGTTCCATGGTGGTGAAATTCGATCGTCCATTGAGCTCAATGGCTTCTGCAACCTTTGTGAAGTTTTCTATGTGCTTCGTATGCTCTATCTCTCTTTGTCTCTTTGTATTTCACAATAATCTTTTTTCTCCCACATCCCTGCTTTGTATGGGCATTGTATGAAGCTTGTCGAAGATGCTACCTTTATTACAGATTCAATGAACCTCTGTTTCCTTTTTACTTACCCTTACTCTCCCTCTTCGTCTCTAGTTGGTACGATTAATGCGACATCTCATCGATCATTACTTACCCAAGCTACCCAGCTACACCAAACAAGTAGGGATATGGACACAGGTTCATATACAATGGCATGAAGGTACGTAGGATAACTGGCTGTGTGAGTGAAAAAATCATGGTATGGTTGTTGAATGGATGACTGAATGATGGAAGGAATCATCGAAAAATGAACTAATTTCAAACAATATGTATGCATGTCCCCAACTTGACACTTTTCATGTTGGGAGCTACTTTGGCCCACTTGTACCCAACTTTGGAACTTAGGATAAAATAATTATCCATACTTTATACTTTAAGAAATATTAATATAATATTCCTTTTTGGCTTAAGCTCCCTAGCTTATTTCTTTCCTTAATTTTTATCCCCCCCTTTCCCTAACTAGTGGAATTTAGTCCCCCGTACTCTTTTATCGTGGTCGGTCTGTGCGCAATGATGTATTTTATATTAATGATGAGACATATACAAAAATAGGTGCACTGACCTATAATAATGATGCATTTTATATTAACGATGTATTTTATAATAACTGGCTCACTAGCCTATAAAACACAACATATACACAAAGGCTCCTTGGCCTCAAAATCACGCACACTTAATTTGCTACATGCAGTATCCCAGAATGTGCACACTTCATCATTTTACTGCGCAGTACATGTGCGCACTATGCCATGAAAGGTGCATACAAAAATGATATCAAACAACCCACCAGCTTAAGTACATTTTCATTTACATTACAATTGGGTTCGGCCTAGGGATATTACAAGACTAGATGTGGGCTAGGTGACTGTTGACTACTCACAAAGCCATTGCCAAATCCTCATTTTTATTGGTCTCTTACTCCTACATTTGGTGGGATAACTGTGCATTTGAATGTCTCAAATCCTCTATCTCTGATTGCTTCCATTGTATTTTCCCTTGCATCTTCTAAATTTTATAGTCTGTGCAATTACAGGGTGAGAACCTCCTCCTCCACATAGTGAGGGAAAATTACTTGTGAAGACAACGATACCATAACTGGAGGATCCAATGTATGCCAGAGAGATTATTACTTCGATTATATAGAAAATGCACCTATAATTCAAATAAAACCCCGTCACTTCCTGAATTTAATTAATGTGAGCACAATCTCATTTCCTCATAGTGCAAGGACAACTTCAAATGATGAATTGTTGAGGCGAGACACATCTTCATAGTCGAATCAATTTGTATGAATATGCTTCTTCTTGTTTGCATGCCCTCTATTTTCCAATCTGTCACTCCCTTTGCTATGTCCTCCCTTCTAATGGAACCTCGCGGATGTAAGCCCCACTCTTTAGGTGTTGTTACTTCCAGGCTAGGCCATCTGGAGAAACAAAGGTAGCACTAGAGGATATCGAATAATTTGAAAACCATGTGCATAAGGATGAGAAAATGACCATGTCGGCCCTGGAAGATGAAGTTTTCCTAGTCCAAAAATTCAAGGAAGAATCAGAGGTCGATTTTCAAGTGGGAAGGGTGATCCCATATCTGGGATGCACCAGTACCCAAAAATCCAAGTTTTTTTATACCCTTGAACTTTACTGGCATGTCAAGACAATGGTTTCTCTCGACATGCTTCCTAAATACAAAGACTTTTGTCAGCTCAAAGGTAGAATGGAGATGGTGGAGATACAGATAATGCATGTATCCAAATTTATAACCTGGTTGGAACAAACACATGTGGGCATTTTCCAACCACCCACTGTTGGTATCGGTCCTGGAGTGGCGACTATTGTTGGTCCAAATGTTGGTGTCTTTTCTGTTGGCATTGGTCTTGGCATGTCCTTTGTTATGGCTGGCATCCAGAACCTCATGTTCCTAAGACTTTTTAGAATGTTTTCTCCTGGTTAATTCAATGTTTTGCATATGCTTTTTCTAGTTTAACGATATGTCTATAGCCATTATAGAATTTTTATCTATATCTTATAGTTTATAAGTAAAATAGTGACAAATATTTTATACCTAGTTTCCCCACTGGGGCAGGCTTTTTTGCACTTGCACATTGAACTTGGAAGACTATCATGGTATTTCAGGTCCAAGAACTTGTTGATTACTAGATTGTACAAACTATAAATATTAATACAGTTTTTTACTTTACAAGAAAAAAGGATGTGATGACGTCAAGGAATATACAATAAAGTTATACCAGAATGGAATATACACCCAAATGGACAATAAATCCCACTCATGGGTGACATGTGACACACTCCTCGAAGAGGGGTCCCATAGTCATAACTCCATCCAGGCCTGGAATTTCAATTTTTCTTTGCCTATCAAAAGAAATTTTGATGACCTTCCTTTGTTTTCCATGTGTGTCACTTTATGTTTGATGTAAATTCATGTGTCAAATTTCACCATCACAATTTTTCATCTTTCACCATACAATCTCTAATAGAAAAATAACAGAAAAAAAAATACACAATAATTGTCTTCTCTAAATTTTACCATACAGTTTATCCAATAAAAAAATAATAAAAAAAATTACCCAATAAGAAAACAAAATACACAATAATTGTGAAAAACAAAGACTCTAGTCTTCGATTATGATTATAGACAAAGCTTGCTCACCAGAAATATGTTCAAAGATTACTAGGCATGACAAGTTTGTTGGAATTTGAGGCAACAATTTGCCGAGAGAAAAGGAGACCAGTGTTTATGCATTGAGGTAATGAGGAATAGTGGAGAGTGTAATTAATTTGCAGTCACTAGTCAAGGTGATTAAAATTGGAATGAGTGGCTTGCAACTATGTCTCTGATTATGTCTATCAAACACATATTTCCTTAGTTTCCATTCAACCTCATTTAATGTCTCTGATTATGTCTATCAAACACACATTTCCTTGGAAGCTCACTTACTTCATTAATTAAAATCAAAACCCTTTAATTGATTCCAGTGCAGTAGCAAAGCTCCTTAATTACTTGATAAGTTGGTACAATGTTAGATTTTGCTATAAAACATTTATTAAAAAGCTATGTTTTTCATAAATATAACCTTAGAACTCTATTAAATCATAAATGCAATCTTAAGCCAAGCTATTACAAGTTAGAGATTAAAATTAAACAAAGTAAAAGTTGTGTAAATTGTGTAAAGTACAAACACATCAGCGAATCTTCACATTAAAAACTGTAAAGCTATTTTCTGACGGATTTTCTAGACATGCGTGCGCTGCTGCTACTCATTCTGATTCGGCTCCTGAAAAGGTATTACTCCTTTTTCTGATGAGAAGAAGACAATCACTATGCTTCTGTTTAAAGTTTTAGTATATTTTTTCATTGTACATACATTATTTGTTAGTGGGAAAAAACTACTTACAGTACGGAGAATAATCAGGTGTATCTTCATGTAAATAGACATGTAATTTATATAATTTTGAAAAAAATATTTTTTAAAAATATTAATAAAAATAAAAAAAGATTGAAAACAACACTAATAAAATAAATTAATATAAATTCATCTTAATTCTTAATATAAAAAATGTGAAGTAATTTATATAATTTTGAAAAAATTATATTTTTAAAAATATTAATAATAACAATAATTTATTTTTTTAAATAATAATAATAAAATAAATTAATATAAATTCATCTCAATGAATACAATTATGTTTTATTTTTAATTTTTATATTTATTAAATTGATTTATGCAATTTTTACTTAATATCATATTTATAAATATAATATTCTAATCATTTATATATAAATAACTTTAAAATACATTTTGTTAACATAATTTTTATGAAAAACCTTATATATCATGTTTATATATTTAAAACAAACAATTACAAAACACCATAATTTTATTTTTGATATTTAAAATAAACAATTATAAAATACATATAAAAAAGTATTGTTTTTTCAATTCCCTTTACCATATTTTTATTTAAATTTCCCAAAACAATTAGAAATAACCAATATATTTCACTTTATACAATAATTCATTTTTATGTTTTTGGAAGATAATAGATGACTTTCATCTAAAGTGTCCCATAGTTTTAATTTTTTTTCTATACTCAAGCTTACCCCAAGTCATCTTGACTAATCAAATCAATGATACATTTTTTCTCTATACTCAAGCTTATTCCAAGTCATCTTGACGAATCAAATGAATGATAAATTTTTTGGTGCAAACTCACAACCCTCATGGTCCGACCGCTCTCACCAGGACCTGCTTCTTCCTGCCCCGAAGAGTTGTAATACCCTTCAAATCCCGTATCGAGACTTCTTATCACCCACAGGACACTCCTTTGATCTCCCGGCAGTCACTTCGGGAAATCGGGCTTTGCGATATTGCGAACCCTGTGTGCACGTTCTCGTGCAATTCAAAACCCCGAACCCCGATGGTCAAAGGGTCAATGTCCGCACGCCTGTCGGGGATTTCCTTCTCGGGATATCGCTACTCGCGATATCAGCGCTCTGTATTTTCAAACCCCAAGTACCGAGGTACCGATTCCCCGATACAGCGCCACCTGTATTCTGCTAGCCTCCGGGGTCCCACGCTGCCACGTCACCTTGGGATTTCGCGGATCGCGAATCCACGATGCAAGTTTTCCTTGTTGTCGGAAACCCTGAACGCAGAACCCCGATTCTCCGACTCCTCGGGATCTTGCGCCACGTGTCCCTGCTCTGATCGACGGCTCCCGTTGATTCGGGAAATCGCGACTCGCGACTTCAACGAGTCTGCGCCTCACCTCGTCAATCGTTGAATGCCGAACCCCGATAGGCTTTGATCCTTCATGCGCCTATGGGTTAACTTCCTCGCAGCTCCTCTCAGATCTAACGATCAGCGGGATTTCGCGACTCTCCACAGCGATCCCTGCCCGTCAATTCTCCTCCTTGAGGATTTCTCCTGGGTCTGTTCCCACAGCCTTCACGGCGGAACTATCCCTCCTGAGCTTAACAATCTCGACTTCCTGAGAGACTTTGCGCACACTGCTTACGCTTGACCTTCAACCACTCCCCAAGCATTAAGTCCCTTGGATTCTGTGCGCTCGTAGCCACAGTAAATCCTGTATTCCTGTGCTCATACCAACTGCTGAGACTTCTCTTTCAGCCTGCACTTCCCCTGCATGGCTTCCTCAACCCAAGTCGGCTTCTGGGCAGATGAGAACAAGAGTTCAACTGACTGGCCTCATCAACGCACTCTATACGGATGAATTCAACTGCACTCTATGCAGGAATCTCTTGGCTCAGACAGAGAAACAATTGAAACTCATTCTCCTTTCTTTCAGACTTCAATTAATCCTCTGAAATCACATGCAAAGCATATTCAAAGCAATTGCATACAMGAAAACGAACATTCACCAGCACATAAGCACATACACAGAGAAAACAACACCAGTCATGAAATTGAATCAAAAGCTCTTTCTATTAATCCAATCTGTACATGAGGGCTCTCCACAAGTTCTCTGCTCTGCTCTTCTCCTCTTGCTCCCGAATGAATGAATACAATAATACAAAGGAGGGTGTCTATATTCCGTTTGCCCTCTCGAATTCTACAACTATCAAATCTACAATAAATTCCTATCTAATAGCATTAAAACTAATAAATTCCTTCCTATCTATAATACAATACAAGTGCGCTTCTTTATGAATGGCTTCATGAAAGAGCGGTGCAACAATTTCCAAGGTATTTCAAAAACATATGTGCTGGCGCTGTTCAGCTGTATTTCCTTTCTCCTCGCGCTGGCTCGCTTGATGAGTGAGCGATGCTCCTGCATCATTTTTTCTCTATACTCAAGCTTATTCCAAGTCATCTTGACGAATCAAATGAATGATAGAGAGGAGGTTTGTTTTTATTAGAGAAATTAGGAAATCAAATACAAATTCCATACTTTATTATGTTAGTAAAAACACAATTTTTTCTTTTAAAAAAGAAAAATTGTGCTAATTTATTATAGATATTATAAATAAAACATATAGAGAAGAACACGATTTATTACATGAATCATTAATCATTAGCCCAGGGATTTGACTGATAAAGTCTACAGACGTATACATACCCCACCCCTCTCTAGATTTGAACTTGTGACCTATTAAAAGGAAACACATATTCTTAACCATTAGACTCACTCAAATTGTAAGGTTTTATATGTTATACATATAAAACATTTACTTTGTGAATAATTATATATATATATATAATTTTCATAGATTTTTGAATTTACCAATAAAAAATACACTTAAATATTAAAGATTCTAATACAAATTAATACATGTAACATAAAAGATATAATTTTATTTATTTATTTATATTTATTTTTTAATTAGTAATATTCTAAAATTTAAATAACCTAATAAAAATACATTACACTCTATTACATCTATTATATATTATATTCTATTACATCTATTATATTTTTAATTAAATAAAAAGATATCACAAATTTATATTTTTTTTAATAATTAGTGATATTCTAAATTTTAGATAACCTAAATAAAAATATATTATACTCTATTACATCTATTATATATTATATTCTATTACATATTACATATTACATCTAGTATATTTTTTTATAATTATTGTTCTTCTAAATTTTAAATAATCTAAATAAATTTATTATATGATATTTGTTAAATTTATATTTAAATAAAAGTAGAACCATTAAAAATATATATAAACCTTTTTGTCAATTGGGTTTAAGTTTGGCAGTTGGAGGAATGATTATGATCTTTTTCACATAAGTTTAATTCATTAAGAGACATGTTATAGTGGCTTCAAGTCCCTCAAGTGACATGTTATAGTGGCTTTAATCCCTTTAAGTGACATTGCCTCTAGCACTTAACCAACCTTCTGCCCTTATCATGTTCCAAATGAGCCTAAATTTTTATAATTATATTTCCTTAGAAATTCTTTTCACAATAATACTCTCCCCTTATGAATTTATAAATTACTTTTACATTAATAGTCTTCTCAGTCCTCTAGCCCCGAGGGTGTAGGGTAGTCAGAAATTGATGATGTATTGTTAAGGCACTCCCTTATGTAAAGTCATTGGTTGGAAATTCCTATTTACCTTGTGTGTGGCATATGGGGCATAGTGGGTAACAATCACAATCCTAATTGTTGATTTCGTTAATCACAAAAAAAAATATTCTCCTCCTTTCTCTAAACTAAAGTATATCCAAAATGGCAAAATTCCATTTTTCCATGCTTACTAGCTAAATATTTTACTATACAGGTGCATACAAAATGAATATGGAGAAATCATACAAAATGAATATGGAGAAATCAATTAATTACTTGCTTGAGGATTAAAAGAATATTATAAATGGGAGGATGGCAACTTAAACATTGAAATCTTAAATGTTGGTTTGGTTAATGAAAGAAATCAAGAAATGGGATGATGGCAGCTTCAGCTCCGAAAATATGAAAATTCAAGAGACGAAGAGATGTGATATATCCAATAGTTGATGGTGATTGGTGTATATAATGAGGAATTTGAATACTGATTAAACTAGTTAAATTCTCAATCAATAAATAGGGACTAGATGGTACTTGGATCATAGTTGTGAATATTGTCAAATCTATATGCATAGAATAAACATGAACAAGACACAAAAAATAGAAAAAATAATAACCCAACAACAACCTCCTTGGTGCACAAGAGTGTCAAGTTATTCCTTTATTTATATTTGGTTGGAATATGGAGCATATTAATTACAAAGAACAATGAAACCTTCTCCACTACATCATCCTTTATTATAACTCCTATTTATTTATTATGGACCACTAATAAGTAGTGATCCAACTTGACTATCTAGCACTAACCACTAATGGTAGTGATCCAACTTAACTGTCTAACACACCTCCTTAAGTTGGAGCATTACACACATCAGCTGGGATATGAGAGCTACAAAAATTTTCGACCTCCACGATAGGGGATTGATGATCAACTTGTTTGCCATCTACAATTGCATTAATTATATGCATGCTTCTTCCCACATCTCCTACGGTGGAGGGTTCTTGCAGGTTATGGACTGTGGTCCTTACCGCGGAAGTTAAACGTGGACAATTCCTCCTCAAGTGAGGTTCTCCACACTCCCAACACTTTAATGGTTCCCTGGGGCTGTCCCCAACTTTCTTGTCTCCCATATTAACTAGTCTACCTCCCCCTTGGGTATTTTGGTTGTTAGAATGAAAATATTTCCTTTGGAAGTTCTTTTCCATATTCCGGAAAGGGGTTGGTTGGAGGCCTTTCTTCCGATGATTTATTCTGTCATGTTTCTTATCCTTCCATGCCTTGGGAATTCCAAACCTCTATTTGTACTGGTCACAACACATCCAGGCCTTTATAAACACTTCGCTTAAAGTTTTTGTATTGTCGAATTCAATTCTATCTTTGTATGGCTGTGGTAGACAACTTAAGAATTGTTGTATCTTTACCTTGTCTTCCTTGATGTATGGCACAAATCTCAATAATTCGAGAAATTTATTTATCAGATCATCCATGGTCATTTGTCCGAGTCTTAGCTCATAAAATTCCTTAGTCTTTCTTTCGTAATAGAATTATGATAAATACTGTTTCTTGAAGTATTTCTTGAAATCTGACCATTCCATCTATTTCTCTCTTAATCCTTTGGCCAATTTTAGGTCTTTCCACCAGATACTTGCCTTTCCCTTCAAGTTATAAATGACCATTCAAAATTTCATGCTACTAGAATAATTATAAATCTGGAAGTATTTCTTTATATCCAATAACCATGCTTCAACCTCCTCACCCATCCTGGATTCTCCCTCAAAGGTGGATGGTTTGATCTTCTTGAATTCACCTTCCAGGTGATCCACCTGTTTTCTTTTTCTTCCCGTGGTTGTTTTGTTTTTTGCTGCTTGTGTGCCTTTGGAAGAACTGTTCTCGTTTTATGTTTCAGGACCTGAATTTTTAGAGGCTCTTTTGTCGACTTCTTCCTCCTTGTTGTTTTATTTTGGACTCTTTTTTGTTACTATGCTGTGAAACAACACTTCATTTATTTCTTGCTGGTCTTCGTGTGCTTTTTTCAGTTTTTCATTGTCTGCCTTGAACACTTGCAGTTCCATGATAAGGTTTCTCATTGTTTCCAGAACCTGGGTGGCTGAAATTCCTTCACTTTTTTGTCCAGGTTCTTTAGGAGGTCCTTGATCGAGATTCTCTTCAAGTTTGATCTCCTCTTCGTTCTGTGCTGCCATTATCACAACAAACCAAATTTTTTTTTGTTTGCAACAGTAAGCATTTTGTTACTTTTTCTTTTAACCGAAATAAAATGAACTAAACTAATTTGGCCTTGCCCTGAGGTCCAAGTGCTATAACCTTCGCTCTGATACCATATGTAATGTACCCCAAATTTACCAAATTAAAAAAAAAAATTGTTAGGTGCATTAAAACTCCTTAGCCCTTCACTACTTTTTCAACATAACTTTATTATCGTTACTTATCAAATATAATGCATGCAATGTTTACTGCATTCATTTAGAGACTATAGTATACATGCCATAACAATGATACTATTCTTATCATTGTGCATCTATATAAGTTGTTTACCAAAGGACTAAACTTATATCTAAAAAAAATCACCACATTCAGTTTTGTAACCATTATGTGAAATATTCACGCTTACCCATATAAAATCCCACATAAGGAATTCTTAACATATACCATTATGCATATATACATAGTTGGTCGATTTAGCATACGATAAAATCCTTACTTGTTTATATACCACACACACACACACACACACACATATAGTAGGCCATATGGACTATTGCACAATAGTATTGTTCCTAAAATCGTATTTATAACATGACCCTTCACCACATGGAGTATTTAACAAATGCCAACATATAAGTGATTATATTTGATTCTATGTATGCCATAAATCTTACCTAAGTATCATGCTCATTGTAAACAAATGTCATGTATCATATGCACTCTTATAACCTTTCACTATTAGAAGTTCGTAATGTTATAATCCAGTAAACCACCCCAAGCAATTCATACTATAGTGTAAAGAAAGGTTATTAAGTGATCCAGTGATAATGTTACCAAGGGTATTTATGAGGTTGTCCTTCCAACAAAGACGTGATATCTCCTACACCCTAAAGCCCGCGATTCTGCACTTACGCCACACATAAACCTTATACCTAACAGTGTGAAACCCCACCTGACTTGGTGACAAGGCCCAACATTGAATAAGCTTTGGACTCATGTTAATGGTGAGGGTCTTTTCGACCTGTAGGCATTTAACACTGTTTAACTCCATTAATGGAAGGTTTGTGATGTACTTCTTGAGTTGGAAAATTTAGACGGTTGCGCCCAATGCGGGTAGGCCATCTTCAAACCTTCACATGGAAAAATTACTATGTATTCCCATCACCCATTACTCCCCACTCGAAATTGTTTCGAGGTCCCTACTGAAATCGTTTCCCCCTTTGGCTCCATGTTCACGAAGAACTCCTACTCTTACGGTGTATGTGTCTCAACGTGTAACCCTCGAACTATATTCTCTGAGTGGGTGGCCGGTAATTTGGAAGCGAGCTCAACCTGGTAATGATGTAGGTCGCAGATCTGTATGGTCTTCTCTCTGTACAAGGTAACCCATAAATATTTTGTCTCCTTTATTATTCCGTAACAAATTGTGGATAACTTGTTTGGCAATCGTATTTGCATTCTCTCCTGTAATTGTTTCCTTCTGGGCACTTCGGGTTTGAAGTTTTCGGGACTGGTTTAGAGTATACTTCGGTTAGTGTTGGAGCCCTTCGAATCTTCAAGGTTTAATTTTCTTTTATTTTAGTTTAATCTATGTGCAAAGCCCCAATATCCACACCCTGTGTGATATATTTCATCACTGTGAAAAAATCATGGTAAGTTCTGGAATATTGAAATGTTAACATTCCAAGTGAGTATATACATCGTTCTTAAATCCCATCATATTCATACTCTGAGTATTTTCGTTACCGCACTATGAACTATAGTTCTGTGCAAATAGATAGATAGACATATAGGTTAAACTCTCCAAGGGTTTTGTGGATTCAAACTGTTTTCTTCCTTTACCATTCTATACAAACTCGTAAACACCCTTACATGAAAGCATGGTAACCACCCTCTATCTATAAATTACATTCGGTGTCCGTAAAAATCTTATGCAATGGTGATTTGAATTCTTTGGTTCATGATTTACTTTCTGTAATTTTAAGTAAAGGTTCATATGCATATCGCTATGCCGTAACATCGACCCTCTGTTTTATTGATGACATTTGTATTTTCTTAAATAATTACTTGCATATAATTAAATCCCGAACTTCGGTACTTGAATTTCTCTTTGTTCTTTCTATAACAACCCATAATTTACTTTCATTTCGACAGAGAAGTATGGTAGATGCCTTTCGTATTCTGTCCAAACCCTCAGGATTGAGAACGATTTACCTCTATGGAATAATTGTGATTTCGTTGTGTACATAATTTGAATTTTAATCTCCTTTTCATGTAAAAAGGTTTACTTACCCATCATGGGGATTTCATAACTGAGCCTGTGTGATTTTCGTCTTAAATATTTTGCGTTCCAAATAATTATACAACGTTGCATAACTCAAAATCCTATGCTCTGTACCTATACAAGGGTATCATTTTACCCTTGTGGAATGCGCAATTGTACTCTGTGTATTTATTTTAACAATGTTATAACTTATGTGTATACCAGACATCATTTTACTCACTGTGGGGTTTCGCGACTATGCTCTATGTATTTTGTTTTATCACTGTGTAACTTATAATTCGTATGATTTCTTATCACTGTAAGACTCATAACTTGTATAATTTCTTTATTCCTGTATGATGTATGAATTATTTAATTTCTTCATTTCGATATGATTCATACTCTTGTATCTTTAAACTCTTGCTATTATAAATCGTAGCTTGCCTTCTGTTTTTATTTCAAAAAATTAACTCAAATTTCATCAATTAATGATGGGGTCATGATTTGTTTTTGCGAGGGTACCCATCAACTAGATTAAGGATCCACTTCCCCTTGGTCATGGGTGGATCCTCGCACCAGTTCCAGTGGCGACTTGGTCCTTCACCGAGTTCAAGATAAGTATTGTTTCATCTCAGTTATTTAATAAATTTCACCTTTTTAAAAGATAGTATGGCTTTCTAAGCCCTGCCCCTTTATCTCTGCAGGTTTATACAGTTCAAGGGAAACAGATCAAGGAGAGCCTCCTTGCTCGAAAAGGTTCGAGTTCTGATCTTGGTGATTTGGACAAATCCTCTCATATCCTATTTATTAATGGTAAAGGAGTCCTTTCCCTATGGTACTCTAGTGTAATAAAATTTAGAACCATGGTTTCATGGCTACACAGGTTGTTTGTAAAATATTTTCAATTGAAATATATAGATTGTTAACAAAACCATTCTGAACAAGATTCAATTACTGTAACAACTACTATAGTATGTATTTGTAGACTATTGAGTCATTGTTTATCTGTGGATTCTAAAGATATAGTATATGCAAATTTTCTATAAAGGAGGACTGTTATTTGTTCCATCTATTTTCATGAGAATTGTATAGAATCTGAAATAACACTTCTGCATATATATATATATATATATATATATATATATATATATATATATATATATATATATATATATATATATATATATACCCAATTATTTATGTACAAGCATAACCCTACTTAATGATTTTTAGGGGCTTACAACAATACTCTTGTTTTCCTTATGCATGATTACACATATGTATATATTTGTACAACTATCTATATATGTATAAACAATCATCACATAAACTATCTCATTCTTGACATCTAATAATCAACGAGATATTAACAAGAAAACAAGTCAAGGTACGTATCTGAAACTGATGTTGGGACAAAAATGGAACAACCACGTTCCACCCAACCATAGAACATAACAACCAAGTTTACTTGCTCTATTCACCCCCTAGCTTGACCATGAGTCCATAAGGGCGAATTGAAACGATCCTCCTTTGCTACAGTTCTCTTTCACAAATCATAAATTACCTTTCCTCACACTTGAATAGTGTTCATAGGAACAAGTAGTTTCCTTTCTCCAACATACTAAGTAGCGTCGTGCCTCCTCCATATGTTGTATTTATATGCATCTTGTGCCTAGGTCTTTCCTTCCCTCCTTGGGATTTTTTGTAGATTTACAAATCCCTAATTTTTAGGGGATGCTAGTGGTTAAATCGCTCATTTTCCACTTGTAAAAATCATCCCTTAGGAAACTCAAATCTATTCCCCACTCATGGAGTCATGGTCATTTGTTTTCAACCTGGTTGTTCCATTTTTCTTCCAGCATTTAATATATAAAAAGGTTTTTCTTTTACATGTGTCACAATCAAGAAGTTAATTGGTCAAATGAAATCCTTGCCCAATAGTCATAACTAATTAATTACAATAATCAAATTCCAAATTTGGATTTGCCATAAATGGAAAATAATTTCGAAATTTGAATTTGCCAAAAACGAAAATTTATTCCCAAGTACACATAAACTTTAATAATTAGTTATTTTTGGGTATATTACAACAACTTCCTTGAAAGTAATACCGGATCATGCCAAGCAACATCATGTTTCATACCTGGTCGATCAACAATGCCAAACTCCAGAGACAGGACAAGTGGATGACAATTGAGATAGTGCAACGGAAATTTATTTCCATTGGTGGTGGAAGTAGGGATGCTTCCGCATATAAACAGGGAGGAATTGGACCAATAAGGAAGGACTTCAACCTTCCTTAGGATGTGCACAATAGAGTACAATTCGTCCGCAACAAGCAAGGCGAGAAGGAGAAGTAATACTATGATAGTTTTCTGATCGTTGTTAGCGTTAGTTAGTCTTTTATTGTAATAAAGAATTCGCCAGTCTAAGTAAATAATGGTGATGCTTATTTTAGTGAATAGTTAGTTTTGTTAGTGAACATTGCGGGAAATTTCTCTTGCCAATCTGATTGCATAGAGAAATGCAGAAGACGAAAGCAACAATTACCATTTGTAGAAGATCACCTTGTTTATTTAATAAGGGAGACAATCCTCTAATACATTTGATGACGTTTTAGTGAATCTTGCATTATCTATTTTTCTTGTGTAACATTGATTTTTGTTTTTGCTAAGACAAGTGAGAGAACAATCTTGTGTTTTTGTTTTTACTGTTTGGTGAGGGTTGAGAGAGAGAATACACACCAATGGAATTTGTGTGCATATCTTATTATGCTAAGCATATGAGCAAGACACCCCTTCAGTTCGTTGGTGGAAAACGTAAGGAATAAACAAGATGTCTATCTCCAACAAGTAGCATTTTCCTTCTTCCTTTTTTGCGCCAATCTTCCAATTCGATTAGTCTACTAAGCGCATCACTCACTCAGATCTATTAGAGTGTGAATTCAGATAAAATTAGTCTCCATGGTATATTATGCCCTCACATAGTCAGATCAAATAAACCCTTAAAACGTCACCAAAAAAAGCTTAAATTGTAGAAGATTGAAAAATCGTTAGGGTACGTTTGTTCTTACTAGAAGCAACTAGAACCCGAGATGGGTTTCTTGTAGCAACATGCCTTGCATCAACTAGAGACACATTGTCTTCTGATGGGTACCCTCGAAAAGAAAACAAGTGCCCATCATTAGTCAAGCATCCAAATAAGTCTATCATGATAGATAACTACAAAAAGAAAAGCAATGAATGAAATAAGAACCAGAGCGCAAAACCTTACCGGAATTCTCAACACTATTTTCCAAACCAAAAACCAATATGACATACAGAGGAACGAAAATGCATGCATGACTTTAGGATTGTTGTCAAGCTACAACCCTCGACAAATATAAATGAGACTAATAACAACATATGAATAGAATTACTAAATAGGGTCATGTCGGGTTGTTACAACGACAAAGAAAACCAATGTGAAAGGAATAACAACAGTAAATAT
Organism: Picea engelmannii; assembly: GCA_009831015.1. Taxonomy (NCBI): domain Eukaryota; kingdom Viridiplantae; phylum Streptophyta; class Pinopsida; order Pinales; family Pinaceae; genus Picea; species Picea engelmannii. Next base: position 505,032 of record ML796849.1, read on the forward strand.
AGTTTAACACATAGTTTGTAGGTGACATAAGAACTTCATGCACCCAGTGAATAAAACTACAAGACTGGGAAACGAAACCTCTCATGTCATCTAGCCGAACCATAAAGGAAACCAATCTTCCTCTAGAAGGTTGCTAAACAATGGAATGAAAGATCGAAAATCGCGCAGAGCGGTTGGGACTTACCCTCCCAACTCTTGTTTCAAGAATTTACACCTGGCGCATGGAAGGACCGCCATGGATGGTTGTGGATATACGTCATTTACGAATACATGGTACTTTCAAACCAAACCTATTAACTACCAACCACCCTGCAATTACTCTCAGAACATGATTAAGCCCTGTTTAACCGCAAAAAATTATTAACGCTGATCGACAAGTGTAAAGACAATAAAAGTATCAGATTAATCATTATGATTTAAGTGGTCACATTTCCTCTTGCAATGATAACATTCGATTTGTTATGAATTCACCAACTTAGGTTAATTAGGTAAGGTCGCGATAAGGGTCCCCCCTAGGGCGACGAACAAGGCTTTTACCATAAGAAAATCCATACATGAGAAGTGAAGCCTAGGATTTAAAAACTTACCATAATATCTTTAGTATAGATTCGAACCTTTGACATGGACCCTATAAGGTAGGCCATGTAATTTAATACCCTATATAAGGTAAAGTTTTCAAAGGCAAGAGATGCCTTACTATTATGAATTAATTAATTGAGTAATGCTTTTTATTTAAGCTAAAAATAAAATAGAGCTAAAAATAAAATAGCATGGTATAAAAAAATTATGGGTATATGACACCTGCTTTGGATTATACCGTCCCATGGGGATACTTCGACGGTGCGAGCCAAGGTCACCCACCTTTCATTGGCGTCATAGTTGTGTTATTCTTAAATCATAATCATTGTATTTATATCAGGTATGCTCCAGGTGGAGGATCTAATAATAAAGCCGAGCTCATAGCCTTGTGGACCCTTCTAGAGACAACTAAGCAAAAGAATATAAAAATATTCAGGTAATGGGAGATTCTAAGATGGTGATTGATTGGGATAAAGGAACAATCTCCATTCAAAACATCACTCTAGCCAATATCATGAGAGACATAAGACTCTCTTTCGAGTCCTTTGAATGATCATCTTTTCAACATATACTGCAATAACTTAATGTAAAAGCAGATGCAATCTCAAAAGAAGCCTTACATCTGCAAAGAGGTGCCTTCGGTTACTATGAGTATTTTAAAGGCAGTGAAAGAGAAACAATGGAATTACGACTATGAATCTTTTATGTATATGATATGAAAATGATGCAACTTGTTTTGTAATAAAATAGAACAAAAAGAAGGGATGCAAATCTTTTTGAAACAATGTGAAAGCAATCTTTTTAAGGCAGTTTTGTAAGTATGTAACACATATACTATGAATATAAAAAGTGTTTTTCTTTGAGAAAATAAATCTTTATCTTTAAGAAAATTAATATTTTTTTTTGTTTGTTAATTTGTGCAGGACCTGCTATTAACCTGTGGCTTGAGAAACCGCGACTCAGGGGCATCTAAGCCGTCAAAATCACCCGGGGATCGCACCCGGCCTGAGCCACACCAACCCTTAACATGGTTGGATTTTTTGTCTCCGCAGGTTTAGAACCGGTGACTTTAACATCACGGAGTGGCTTAACAACACACTCCGTCACCGACTGTCCTACACCTCGGGGACTTAAGAAAATTAATATTAAAACACTATAATTTATCTAAATAATATATTAATTTATGTTATTTTTTATAAATTTAGAAAATTATGCATAAAAATCAAAATTCTTAATCATTTGGGTTAACCTAATAAAGTATAGTATAATTATAAATAGTATTAATCATTTTAATAATAAAATATTTCTTATATCAATATATTTTCTTTTTTATAAAATTAAATCATATTTAAAATTTCCACTTTTACTAATAGTAGTTCGATGAATGAACAAAATTGAGAAACAAGAGAAAGGAAAATTCAACTTTGAAGAAACAAATTCGAAGAAATGAGTATTTGATGAATGGAGGAAATCAGGAAATGGGATGATGGAATCTTCAACTGAGAAAGTTGAAGAGATGGTGATATATGTCCAATGGTTGCTGGACGTTGGCATATATTATAAGGAGTTTCAATATCCACGAAACTAATTACGTACTCCATGAATGAAAAACTAATATTAAAATCTAATTTTTAATATTATTCAACTTTTACTTGTATTAACATATTTTTTATTTAAAATATTCAACAATCTCCCCCTTTGGTATTGATGACAACACTCTGATGCAACACTGAAATCATATCACTCATGCTCCCCCTGGAATCATGCCTCTGTCCTTTGCATCTGATAAATCTGCTCCTCTTGGAACCATGCCTCTGTCCTCTGCATCTGATAAATCTCTCCCCCTTTGTCATCAATAGCAAAGGTATCTTTCCATCCAAGGCTAATCCCCCTGACATACTGTCCTCTTATGGTGCTTCCTTGTGTACATATAAGACATATAAGATAAGCATTCAAAAAACATTCAAAACACATTCATTTTTGGAGTAGAAATAACTCCAAGTCTTTGGCGAAGATATTCAAAGGCTTCCCGTGGAAGTGGTTTTGTAAAGATGTCTGCCACTTGTTCTTTTGTGCCCACATACTCAACTCTGATGTTATTTTCTGCAACTTGCTCCCGTAGAAAGTGATACTTGATTGGAATGTGCTTAGTCTTGGAGTGCATCACCGGTTTTTTTGAGATATTGATGACACTTATATTATCACAATATATTGGAATGGGCTCATCATACTCAACCTATATATCTGTCAAAGTTTGTTTCATCCAAAGAACCTGTGTACAACATGCAACTGTTGCAATATACTCTGCCTCGACAGTAGATAGAGATACCGATGATTGTTTCTTGCTTAGCCATGATACCAAACACTCACCTAAGTAGAACGCTGCTCCACTGGTGCTTCATTGGTCATCAATACAACCTGCCCAATCTGCATCTGTGTAGGCAATAAGTGATAGATA
>ML796849.1:515735-526777 GCA_009831015.1 Picea engelmannii
AATAGTATTATCTGAAAATATATCGTAACTCATACCATTACCCATCAAACAAACTTGGGTCCATTACCTAAACCTGGGGTCTCCAACTTCTCATGGCCAACTCTCTAACCGTGAGGAATTATGTGACGTTCCACATAGCACTGGAAATGACATGACAAACACTATCCATCTAGGATATTTTCCCTGAAAAATTCACTTTACTTTATCTCATTATTCCACAATTAAGCATGGGTTCTCTTACTCCACAAAGCATATTCCCGTGAGGGCTTTCACCATAAGGGGACCACTTTGGAGTTCATCCATATTTACTTCTTATCAACAATGAAAAAACAATAATGAGTCATAATTACATCAAACAATATTGGGTCCATTACCCAAACCTTTGTGCTATGGGTCTTTCTTCAAGGGTTGACATCAATGACAACCAACCTTAATCAATAGTTACCACCATACTTATATCTTTTTTTTCAATTTTGATGTTATTATTGAAACACACTAAGTCAAAATTTTGTCATAAGATGAAAAAAATAACATATATTCACACTAACTTAAAGTTTAGTCTTGCTTACATTTTTATGTGTTATAAGCACATCATTTTGGTCACAAACATAAAAAACTTAGTTTAGAACATGGATAGATAACTCAACATATAGTTACAAAAGAAAGGCTAATCCTTTTGGTCACAAACATAAACAACTTAGCTTAAAACATGGATACATAACTCAACATATACTCACAAAAGGAAGACTAACAACACAATAATTTGGACCATCTTCTTTCTCCATGCCTCATCATATTCCTAACATTTGAATATTAAATATAATCTTAGATATAAATAGATAACACCTAAAATAGTTTGTATATATTGCATATATGTTACTTATAACATAATTTATAATTGTAAAGGAGTTAATTCAATTCTATCATAGTTGTTTGATAGTTGGATAGATGTATTGTAAAGATTCTTATTAGATCTTAGTTATATGAACTTATCTATTTAATGAAATTCCCTATTTCATCATATCAATGCATGTAAATTATTGTGTTTATTAACAACCCAGAAGTACAGAGTATAAATAAACTTTGAAAAAGGAGGACAACAAAAAATAAGTTTTTTTTTGCCTAAAATTATGCTTAAAAGAGTTTGAGTTCTGTCTCCACCTCTCGTGGAGCCACTTCTTGGTATTCATGCAAATATTGGATTAGAGGAGGTTGAATCACTTCACATGACTCTACTGACCCCTATGACGACAAAGGTTGTGGCTGAGCATGTTCCTTTGGAGGATGATTATGAGCTTGTCGACGTAGAGACTAGATTTGGGCTAAGTGACGGTTGACAACTCGTAAAACCATTGACAAATACTCATTTTTATTGGTCTCATGCTCCTGCATTTGGTGGGATAATTGTGCATTTAAATGTCTTAGATCCTCTATCTCTAATTGCTTCCACTGTGTTTTCCCTTGCATCTCCTAAATTTGATAGTCTGTGCAATTATAGGGTGAACACCTTCTCCTCCACATAATGAGGGAAAATTCCCTATGAATATAGTGATACCATAAATGGAGGATCCAGAGTATGTCAAAGATATTGTTACTTCGATTATATATAAAATGCACCCATAATTGAGGGAAAACCCTGTCACTTCCTGAATTTAATTCATGCGAGCACAATGCCATTTCCTTGTCGTGCAAGGACAACTTCAAATGATGAATTGTTGAGGTGAGACACATCTTCATATTCAAATCCATTTGTATGCATACACCTCTTCTTGTTTGTATGCCCTCTATTTTCCAGTCTATCACTCCCTTTGCTCTGTCCTCCCTTCTAATGGCACCTTGCATATGTAAGCCCCACTCTTTGGGTGCTGGTACTTCTAGGATGGGCCATCTAGAGAAACAAAGGTAGCACTAGAAGATATGGGATACTATGAAAACCATGTGCCTAAGGATGACAAAATGGCCATGTTGGCCCTGGAAGATGAAGTTTTCCTAGTCTGCAAATTCAAGGAAGACTCAGAGGTCGATTTTCAAGTGGGAAGGGTGATCCCATATCTGGGATGCACCAGGACCCAAAAATCCAAGTTTTTCCATATCCTTGAAATTTAGTGGCATGTCAAGATGATGGTTTCTCTTGGCATGATTCCTAAATATGAAGACTTTTGTCAGATCAAAGGTCGAGTGGAGATGGTGGAGATACAGATAAGGAATATATCCAAATTTATAAACTAGTTGGAACAAACACATGTGGGCGTTTTCCAACCACCCACTGTTGGTATCAGTCCTGGAGCGACTATTGTTGGTCCACATGTTGGTGTATTTTCTATTGGAACTGGTCTTGCTGTGTCCTTTGTTATGGTTGACATCCCAAAAACAATGGAACCTCAGGGTCCTAAGACTTTCTAGAATGTTTTCTCCTGGTTAATTCAGTATTTTGCATATGTTTTTTCTAGTTTACAGATATGACTATAATCATTCTAGAATTTTATCTCTATCTTACAGTTTATAAGTAAAACAATGAAAAATATTTTATACTTGGTTTTCCTCACTGGGGTAGGATGTTTTTCACTTGCACACTGAACCTGGAAGACTATCATGGTATTTCAGGTCCAAGAACTTGTTGATTACTAGATTGTATAGACTGTAAATATTAATATATTTTTTTACTTTACAAAAAAAAATGAGGTGATGACGTCAAGGAATATACAATGAAGTTATACCTGAATGGAATATACACCTAGATGGAAAATAAATCCCAATCATGGGTGATAGGTGACACACTCCTCGAGGAGCGGTCCCATAGCCATAACTCCATCTAGGCCTGGAATTTCATATTTTCTTTGCCTATCAAAATAATGTTCCTTTGTTTTCCATGCGTGTCACTTTATGTTTGATGCAAATTCATATGTCAAATTTCACCATCACAAATTTTCATCTTTCACCATACAATCTCCAATAGAATAAAAAAAAATAAAAAAATACACAATAACTATCCTCTCTAAATTTTACCATATAATTTATCCAGAAAAAATTACCCAATAAGAAAACAAAAGAAAAAAATACACAATAATTGTGAAAAACAAGGACTCTAGTCTTCAATTCTTATTATAGACAAAGCTTGCTTACCAAAAATATGTTTCAAGATTACTGAGCATGACAAGTTTGTTGGAATTTGAGGCAACAAATGGCAGAGAGAAAAGGAGCAAGTGAGGTGCTATGTGAAATTAATGTAAAGATTTATGCATTGAGGTATAGAGAGAAAAGGAGACCAATGAGATGCTATGTGAAATTAATGTACCTATTTATGCATTGAGGTATTGAGGGATAGTGGAGAGTGTAATTAATTTGCAGTCACTAGTCAAGGTGATTAAAATTGGAATGAGTGGCTTGCAACTATGTGTCTAGTATGTCTATCAAACCCAGATTCCCTTAGTTTCCAGTCAACCTCATTTAATTTCACTCTCCAAGCTCACCTACTTCATTAATTAACACCAAATCCCTTTAATTGATTCCATTTTAGTAGCAGGCTCCTTAATTACTTGGTAAGTTGGTACAATGTTAGATCTTTCTATAAAACACTTATTAAAAAAATATGTTTTTTATAAATGTAACCTTATAACTCTGTTAGATCATAAATGTAATCTTAAGCTAGGCTATTACAAGTTACATACTAAAATTAAAGAAAGTAAAAATTGTGTAAATTGTGTAAAGTACAAACACATCATCCAATCTTCACATAACCCTCCTCTGCCTTGTAAACAAGATACTATAACCCTCCTTTTCCTACTTTAATTTATGAAGTGTAAATAAAATGATTGGACCCTCCTTTGCCTACTATAATTTATGAAGTGTAAATAAAATGATTGGACGTCAAATTTAAAGTTTAATATTTTTTTTAAACACGTCACCACCATTGGCTGGCCATTGTTAAATCTATTTATCAAATAAGTCTTTAAACTCAATTCCATTGTTAAATCTACCTATCAAATACATCTTTAAACTCAAAATCCTAAAATTCCAGGTATGACTCCATCAAACACTTTATCAACTTGTTATTGCACTTTATCAATTTATTATTGTTTCTTGTATTTTTTATTATACATTTTTTTCTCTGATATATAAATTGAAAATAGAAAGAAATGAAATTGAACCAGATTCTCTCAGGCGAGGAAACACCTGGATGCCATCATAGCAAAGCCACGTGCTGCTTTTTATTAAATCAATGAGGAGTACAATATATAGTATGATATTAGGTTTAAATGATTGGAACCATTATTCAGTTTAGAGGAGTATGCAACTAATCTCCATTATTTCTAAGTCTCCCCTTTAATGGAGAAAGGATTGACATCCTCACCTAACATCTCCCTAAACGGTTCAAATTTTATCTTCGCAAGAGGCTTTGTGAAAATATCAGCAAAATTTTCACTAGTATTACAATACATTAAAGCAATGCCATTAGACTGCATCTTTTCTCGAACAAAATGAAACCGAGTATCAACATGCTTTGTCCTTGAATGATAAACTGGATTATTTGCCAACTTGATTGAGATCTAGTTATCACATTTGATTATCGTAGCTTTCCTTTGTTCTTCTCCAATGTCTTGAAGTATTCTTCTCAATCAAACAACTTCACAAGTTGCTACACACAATGATTTATATTCTGCCTCAGTAGATGACAAAGATACAGTAGTATCCTTCTTACTTCTCCATGAAACAATCCCGGATCTAATGCCAAATATCCAATGAAAAAGGCATAATCTGTAGTGGATCTCTAATCATCTAGATTGCTAGTCCATTCTGAATCTGAGCAACTTGTTAGCTCAACATCGAATGAATAAGTATATTTAATACCATAATCAATTGTGCCTTGGAGATACCTAAGTACCCCTTTCGTTGCATTCCAATGGCTTTCTAGAGGTTTTTCCATAAACTAACTTAACAAACTAACACAATATGCTATGTCAGGTTTGGTTGTAGTGAGATAGTTCAAGCTTCCCACCATCTGTCTATACATTGTATCATTTACCTCCTTCGAACCATCATCACAGTAAAGTCTCATGTTCTGCTGCATTAGAACATACAAAAATTTACACTGATCTATTTTAAACTTCTTAAGTACTTCTCTGACATATTTACCTTGAGACACAAAGGTTTAACCAACATTTCTCCAAACTTCAAGACCTAGGCAGTAATGTAACTCACCAAGATCTTTCATTTCAAATACCCGTGACATCTGCTTCTTAATTCCACTAATCAATTTTTCTGAATTTCTTGTAATAATTAAATCATCAACATATAAGGAAATCAATACAACATGCCCCTTTTCATCAAACTTGGTATACATATTTGGATCACTTTTTCTCCTCATAAAACCCCGTTGAAGAAAGAAGGAATCTATCTTCTCATACCATGACCTAGGTGCCTATCCATACAATGATTTCTTTAATTTACACACTAAATGTTCTTGACCACTTTTCAAAAACCCCTCTAGTTGAGTAAGGTAAAACTCCTCCTTTAACTCACCATTCAGAATATATACATATTTTACATCTAATTGGTGAAGTTTCCAATGGTACTTTGTAGCTGGTGCAATTGACATTCTTATAATGTTTAATTTAGCTATCAGTGCAAATTTTTCTGCATAATCAATGCCCTCCTTCTGTGAATACCCTTTTGACACCAATGTGGATTTATATTTATCTATACTACCATCTTATTTGAATTTAGGTTTGTATATCCATTTACATCCTATGGGATTTTATCTTTAGGCAATTCAGTCAATTCCCAAGTTTTGTTTTTCATTATAGAGTCATATTCTTCCTTCATTTCTTTTCTCCACTCTTCGTGTTCATTAGCTTCATTACAACTCATGGGTTCTATGACATTTGAAATACTACTCATCAAGTCATAATATTTATATTTTTCAGGTGGACGAACCCGTCGTGAAGATCTTCTCAATTGGCTGGTGACTTCTTCTTCGTTTTGTGAAGATTCTTCTTCACTGCTGAATGTATTCATCACTGGGTGCCTTTTCTTGCTGGTTCTTCTCTTATTTGACCTCTTCATATTCAATAATTACATGCCATCCTTCATGACTATTGTCTTCATTATTTCCTTCTTCCTGCTCATGGAAAATTACATCTCTACTTGAAAACACTTTGTGAGTAGATGGATCAAACAATTTATATGCTTTAAATTATGAACAATACCCTATAAAAATACATTTGATAGATTTAGCATCAATCTTCTTCCTAATATCCTTTCGAATATGTGCAAAAGATTTACACCCAAATATCCTCAAATTATTAACTGTTGGTTTAGAATCATACAAGTCTTCGAAAGGATTTTTATGATCAAGACACCTTGTTGGACTTCCATTCTTTAAATAAACAACAATGCTAATGGCCTCAACCCAAAAATCATTTGAGAGAGTCTTACCTTTCATCATACTTCGTGCACACTCCACCAGAGTTCTCTTTTTCCTTTCTGCAACTCTGTTCTCCTATGGAGTGTGGGGTACTGTAAATTGTTCTACTATTCCATGATATTTTCAATACTTGATGAAGTTACCTAATCTGTACTCTCCCCCTTGATCTGAGCGGAGGATTTTGATGGATTTTCCTGTTTTCTTCTCCACCATGTTTTTAAATTCCTTGAAGTATTAAAAAACATCACTCTTTTTTATAAGGAAATAAACCCATGTGTATCTTGTGTAGTCATCAATAAATAACAAAAAAAAAAGCACCACCTAAGGAACTTGTCTGCATTGGTCCACAAACATCAGTATGCATAAGTTCTAATACATATTTCTTTCTCCTATTAGAATTAGAGGGGAATTCATCTATGTGCATCTTTCCTAGTGCAAAACCTTCACAAGCATCATACTCATTCTTCAACATAGGGAGTCCTTCAACCATACTTTGTTTCTGTAATAACAACAAATCATGATAATTAATGCGACCATACCTTTGGTTCCAAAGAGTTTCTGTAGGCATAGTTGCATAAGTCAATGCTTGATGATTCTTGTTGGTGACATCAAGTTTGTACAGACCTCCAACTCTGACTCCCGAGGCAACAGTTTTGTAATGATCCTGCAAGTCCTTCTATACAATGTGTCTTGAAGAATTCGACCTTCAAAGTCCGATCTATAATTGTGGACACAAAATCAAGTTTTTCTTTATCCCAGGGACATACACAACATTGTGAATGTGTATGAAAGTACCATTCAAAAGTGTTACTGGAATATATCCATATCCCTTGATTTGATAAGAATGATCATCTCCAAGATAAATATGGGCACCATTATGTGTTTCTTTAAAGTTTATATACCAATTCTTGTTACGTGTCATGTGAATTGAAGCTCCAGAATCAACAAACAATGCGTCAACATCATCAGTTTCAGTAGATAGTGCAACTTTAGACACAAACAATCTGAGATCTTTTGAATCAAAATTCGGGTTTTCTTCTGCAAAATGTCTTGAATGTTTTCTATTTTTATGCCTAGCCTCATCATTTTTATTCTTATAACATTCTTTGGCAAGATGTCCGGTCCTACCACAATAGAAGCACTTAGGTTCATTTCTATTAGATGACATACCTTGATTTGGCTTTGGAAATGACTTCCTCTGAAATGAATTTCCTCCTCTACCTCCTTCTCCTAGATTCTCTTTAGGGAATCTCTTCTTTGTCTATGGTGCTAAGTCTGAATTCTGAGGCTTCAAATTCGACTTAAAATGTGTGCGCCTCTCTTCTTCTTGCAAAAATATACTTGTCAATTCCTCAAAGGTAGGGGCTTTCTCTCTCGCTGCAAGGCCTGTTATAAACATTTGATAGTCCTCTAGCATTCCATTTAGGGAAATTGTGACAAGTTCAATGTTTTACACTTTTTCTCCTATATCTCCCAATTTATCTTTCATGTCTTTAATTTTCCCAATAAAAGTACTAAGAGACTCATTTATATCCATTTTAATACTTAGCAATTTACTCTTCAGAAAAAGAATACGATTTGTATTATTAGTCTCTTACAAATCTTTAAGTGCTTTCAAGATTTCTTTAGAAGTCTTAGCATCTCTAATGTGAGGAATTATATTATCTTTCACATAAATTCATAATAATACATTGGCTTTGTTCTCCTGCTTATCCCAATCTTGGATTATTGCCGCTGTCGCACCTTCAGCTACATCGGGTCGTGCTTCATCTCCTTTTGTGATCGTCCATACACCATAAACTTCCATCAAGGTCTGCATTTTGAATTTCCAATTGACAAAATTCAAGCCATCCAATTTATTGGCTTCATTGAGATAACTTTCAGCAAGTGGATTCACCATCCTTGCAAACTCCTTCACGCAACAAACTCAGAGCAAATTCAAAGCAGCGATCATGCACCAAGATTGGAACTAACAGAGAAAATGGCGTGGACTCTCAAACCCAATACGAAAGCATCGACAACAAAAAACACCAATGGCTTCGTTCTATGAACAAGAATCTATGAATTTACTTCACACCCAACTCATTTAAATATGATGAACATGGAAAAATTTACAAGAAACGTCTGATTTAACCACCATTTTCCTCTAATCTATGAAAATTTTGAGATGATACCGTGTACAACAAATTAAATAAAGAAAGGCCTTAATCCCTACCAATTTCTCCGGAGACATCACCTATATAGGGCTCAATGCGGATCAAATTCTTCAACAATAGTTTGGAAATATGGGATGTTGGCCCAAATGCTACGGAGTGTGCCCAACATACACTTTTAGCCCCTTTTTATAAGAAATTCACCCCTCTAAGGAAAGGATAAAATCGTCCCTGGTAATGAATGATTCCCAACTCCTTTGGTATGCTCTTACTCCACTCAAACTCCACTCAAACAATTATGCCCAATAAGTGTCAATTCAAGGGGAAAATGCGCCCACCAGAGATAGTTCAACCCACAAACAAGAAGGAATGCCCAACTGATGTGATTTGATCTCTGAAACAAGTAACTCTCCCTCAGAATTGGTGATACGACTTCTATTGAAGAGATGTGACCCACAATGAATGATTCACCCCCTTTTGTCAATAGAACTTGACCCTATTGGGCACTAAATTGCAGGTTGTTGTCTTCCTCGTGACACAATATTTCCTTCATAACGCGTTCAGGGATTAACCCTTCTCTCCCAGTGGCTCTCACAATCCCACACACACTAAGATCAGAAATGAGCTCTAATACCGACCTGAAAACAGAAAGAAATGAAATGGAATAGGCTTCTCTGAGGCGAGCAAAGCCACTCACTGCTTCTTATTAAATCAATAAGGAGTACAATATATAGTATGATATTCAGTTTAGACTGTTGGAACCATTATTCACTTTAGAGGAGTACGCAACTAATCTCCATTATTTTTAAGTATATATATATATATATATATATATATATATATTGTAAAACAATTGTTTATCATTTTAGTAATTTCACTTTAAACCTAAACCCAAGAGTGCATGCCTCCACCATTTTATTTATTTTGGTTCTTTATTCGAGTTTGTATTTCAATAATTAATTATGGTTATTCGATTTCTTCTTCAATAATTATGGCATTGAAACGCTCCTAAATGCCCTTGTGATGAATGAAGAAATTCAAGATGTACGAAAACCAATTTCACTGGTGACAACCTGAAAAGAACTATCACCATTTATTATTGATATTTGTATTTGTTATTGGAGTTGGACATATATTTATTAGAAGAATGAGTAGATTCTTCTTCCTATATTGAGAAGAATAATATATATTTCATTTTATATTTCAAATGGGATATCAATTCATTTCTATTATGTATGTAGGTAACCATATTTCTAAAAGCTCCCAAATAAATAATAAACAATAATCAATGACAGACACTGAAATTAACATTATGTAGAAAGCACCCCCAGATGGGGTGATAGTGGAGAACACGCGTCGAGCGGAGAAACCCGGAGAGAACCTCTATGGCATCGGCCATGTGATGACCACGTGCCTCTTCCTCCTGCCACCCTCATGCCTTTAAGTTCACCTTGCTCGAGACAGGGCACCATTACTCTCAGTGTGCCCTGCTCTCCCTTGCCATCCCTCCGACGGACCAGTGCCTCCGTTCGGCCTTTACTCTGCGCGTGTGGATACTTAATGAATCACACCAGCTCCTTGGGTTATTTGAACTGTACCAGGGGCTCCAGATGTCGCATTCCCCTTGGTTGATTTCTTCAGAGCTCGGCCTCTTGCCCAGCCTTTCCTTGGTTTGTTGTCGCCCTCTCCCGGTTTGTTGTTGCTCTCTTTGGTATTGGATCATTTTCTCCCTCCTGGTGTTTCAAATATGCCCAGGCTACGAGGGATGTCTAAATGAGGCTCGACATGGTAGCCAAGCTGACCCCATTTGGTCCTCCACCCCCCACCCTCTCCCTCTCACATTTCCTCCTCCTCGTCGGCCACCTCGTCCTCCTCCTTGGCACAGGTGACTCAAACTCCAGCCAACCTCTCGCCCCTCTCGTCATCTTTTGCCAACAGATTGGAGGGCATGGATTGCTTAGGGGCTTCACTGGATTACAACCCAGGACCTTCCAGAAATTTTGCCTCTGCTTCACATCGAGGTCCATTGGCTCCTCCTAACTCTCTAGCCTCTTTGTTGCCTCAGGCCCTGCCTCTTGATGCTCGATTTCAGATTGATGGTCCGAAAGCCAGCCAAACTTCGCATCAACAACCCCACTCCTGAGCCGACTCTAGCGCTGATTCAGAATATGAATGGCAATCAGGCCTCACACTGCTGCAAGGCCTGGTATTCGACTTGCGCCGGGATGTGGATGACCTCCGATTCCGTCTGGAGATCTTGGATGACAAGGCCTCTCAATTCCTGCATTTGCTTTTAGCAATGTAGGGTGCTTGTAATGTCCCCACTTTGGTACATCATCACAGTGCAAAGATTTATGATGACCATAGTAGCCAGATGGATGTTATAGTGAGTACAGGGGTATTTGAGAGGAATTGTGGGGTCCAGCTTGCATTGATCATCATATTCCATCATTATGAGCCATTCC
>ML796849.1:545591-587279 GCA_009831015.1 Picea engelmannii
TTTTGAATTTACCAATAAAAAATGCACTTAAATATTAAGTATGTTATAAATACTAGGTTTTAATATAAATTAATACATCTAAAATAAAAATATATCAAAAATTTAGATTTTTTTTTAGTAATTAGTAATATTCTAAATTTTAAATAACTTAAATAAAAATATATTAAATCTATTATATATTATATTCTATTACATCCATTATATTTTTAATTAATACATCTAAAATAAAAAGATATAAAAAATTTAGATTTTTTTTATAGTTAGTGATATACTTTTAATATACTTTTTATAATTATTGTTATTCTAAATTTTAAATAACCTAAATAAAATTATTATATTATATTTTATTAAATTTATATTTAAATAAATGTAGAACCATTAAAAAATATATATAAACCTTTTTGTCAATTGAGTTTAATTGAGTTTAAGTTTGGTGGTAGGTAGGAATGATTATGGTCTTTCCCATCTAAGTTTAATTCCTCAAGGGACATGTTATAGTGGCTTCAAGTCCCTCAAGTGACATATTATAGTGGCTTTAATTCATTCCCTTAAATGACATGGCCTCTAGCACTTAACCAACCTTCTTACCTTATCATGTTCCAAAGAGCCTAAATTTTTATAATTATATTTCCTTAGAAATTCTTTTCACAATAATATTCTCTCTCTTATAAATTTATAGATTATTTTTACATTGTCTTGTCATTCCTCTAGCCCTCACAAAAAAAAAGTATTCTCCTCCTTTGTGTGACCTAAAATACATCAAAAATTCCATTTTCCCTGCTTACTAGCTAAATATTTTACTATACACGTGCATACAAAATGAATATGAAGAAATCAATTAATTACTTGCTTGAGGATTAAAAGAATATTAAAAATTGGAGGATGGCAAGTTAAACATTGAAATCTTAAATGTTGGTTTGGTTAATGAAAGAAATCAAGAAATGGGATGATGACAACTTCAACTTTGAAAATTCAAGAGAAAGAGAGATGTGATATGTCCAATAGTTGATACCTATTGGTGTATATAATGAGGAATTTAAATATTGATTAAACTAGTTAAATTCTCAATCAATAAATAGGGATTAGATGGTACTTGGATCATAGTTGTGGATATTGGTAAATTTATAGGCATAGAATAAATATGAACAAGATAAAAAAAAAAAATAGAAAACAAAATAATCCAATAATAATCTCCTCGGTGCACAAGAGTGTTGAGTTCTTCCTTTATTTATATTTGGTTGGAATATGGAGCATATTAATTACAAAGCACAATGGAACCTTCTCCACTACATGATCTTTTATTATAACTACTATTTATTTATTACGAACCACTAATAAGTAGTGATCCAACTTAACTATCTAGCACTAACCACTAATGGTAGTGATCCAACTTAACTATCTAACACACCCCCTTAAGTTGGAGCATTACAAACATCAGCTCGGATTTGAGAGATAAAAAACTATCTGCTGCTCAAGGATTAGTAAGAATGTCAACCAATTGATCTTTAGATTTGCAAAAGTGCAAAGTGATGACAACATTATTAACCAATTCACGAATGAAATGGTAACAAGTGTCAATATGCTTTCTCTTTATGCTGAATATCTAGTTTCTCGAAAGTGTAATTGTTGAGTTGTTGTCACAATAGATTTGAGTAGGCTCCATTTCTTCATGAGACAAATCTATGAATATCCTTCTTAACCATATTGATCGATAGGTGGATGAAGTGGTTGCAACATATTCTGCTTCAGATGAGGATAAAGTAATAATAGGTTGTTTTCTTGATGCCCAAGAAATCATATTTTCTCCATGTTTAAATGCACAACCATAAGTGATTTTTCTATCATCCATGCTTCCAAAAAAATTACTATCAGTGTAACCAATCAACGAACTATGTTTGGTGGGTGTATACCACAACCCATAATTTGTTCTTCCTGCAACATACCTTAAAATTATTTTACATGTTTTCCAATGAGAATCCTTTGGGGATTCCATGAACCTTGAGATGATACTTACAACAAACATGATGTCTGGCGTAGTGGCAGTAAGATACATGAGACTGCCCACTAACCTTTTATATAATGTAGGATTTATGGAAGGCCCTTGATCATTTTTTCTAAGCTTAGTTCCTGTTGCAACATGTGTAGTGGTAGCCTTGCATTTAATCATCTTGAATCTTTTGAGCACTTCTAATGCATACTTTGTGTGACTTATAAAAAATCCATATTTCAATTGATTTATCTCAATCCCGAGAAAATACTTCATCAATCCTAAATCTGTCATTTCAAATTCCTTCTTCATCACTGCTTTGAATTCATTTATTCCCATATTTCAAGTAAATATCATATCATCTACATAAAAACAAACAATCGATATTTTACCTTGTTGATCCTTCTTGATGTATAATGTTGGATCACTGTTTCTTCTATTGAAGCCATTTATGAGAAGATATGTATCTATCCAACTGTACCAGGCTCTGGGTTCCTTCTTCAAACCATATAATGCCTTCTGAAGTTTGTATACCTAGTGCTCTTGTCCAAAAAATTCATAACCTAGGGGTTGATTCACATAAAATTCTTCACTTAGAATTTCATTTAGAAAAGTGGATTTCACATCCATTTGATAAAATAACCACTTGTTATGTGTTGCTACAACCAACACCACTCTAAATGTGTCAAGAATTGTTACAGGTGCATATGTTTCTCCATAATCTACTCCATGATACTATACAAAACATCTTGCTACTAATCTAGCCTTGTGTTTCTGAAGTTCTATTTTTTCATTAAATTTTGACCTGTATACCCATTTAACATCAATACTGTTTTAACCTTCTCGAAGTTCCACCAAATCACAAGTGTCATTTTTCTCAATGACTTCTATTTCTTCATCCATGGCTTTTACCCAAGCTTCTTCCTTGACTGCATCTTCAAAGGATTCTAGTTGATACATGACACAAATGCATAAAGTGCATCCAGATCTAGTGATCTTGTGTGCTCATATATTTCTTTCATATTTCTTGTTTTCTGCATTTTTAAAGATGCAATTGTAGGATTTGAATCACTACTTGAACAAGGAACTCTTGTTAGTTGTCCTTTCTCTTCTGTTGAATCATGAGTTGTTGGTGTTATCAATCTGGGAGTTATGGGAGATGGGGATTGTTCTTCTACTACTTTTTCTTTTATTTCCATTGATGGAAAGAAACCGCCAACCATTTTGTTATCCCAAATTTTGTCTTCCTGAAACTGAACATCTCTACTAACAAAATATTTCTTTTTAACTGGGCTATATAGTCTAAATGCTTTTGACTACTCACTGTAACCAATAAAAACACACTTCTCACTTTTATTGTCCAACTTTCTTATAATTTGATCAAGAATGTGTGCATAGGATGTACAACCAAATACACAGAAATGAGATACATCTTATTTTCTACCAGTCCATGCTTCATAGGGACTCATGTCCTTCACACTTTTGGTAGGTGCTCTATTCAATATATAAATAGACCATGCAACAACTTCAGCCCAGTACTAGTTTGGAAATTTTTTGCCCTTCAACATGCTCCTTGCCATATTTAGAATGATGTAATTTTTTCGCTCTGCTACTTCGTTCCGTTGCAGAGTGTATCTGGTGATAAATTTCCTTTGGATTCCTTGTTCCTTGCAATATTTTTCAAATGAATTTGAATCATATTCAACTCCTCCAGTAGATCTTAGCACTTTCTGATTTCTTCCTATCTTCTTTTTTTCCATAGCTTTAAATTCTTTGAACTTGGAAAAAGTTTCTGATTTATGCTTGATGAAAAATAACCATGACATCCTACTAAAATCATCAGTGAAGGTAAAAAATAATAACTCCCCCCTATAGATTATATTTGTATTGGACCACACATATCTGTATGAACTAGTTCTAAGGGTGCACTAGCTTTGTATGTGGAAGCAGAGGGAAAAACATATCTGCGGTGTTTTCCTAAGAAACAATTTTCACACAACATATTATGATATTGTATGGTAGGGGGACCTTGGACCATAGACTTCTTGTACAACTTACTGAGACTATCAAAGGACAATTGGCCATATCTCTAATGCTACAACCAGGACTCATCGGTTTTAACAACAATATAAGACTCAAGATTAACAACATTTTTTAAGGATACATATGGTTTGGGGTCATTTGAACTTTAGAAATAATATGGTCACTGGGAGGTTTATCATGGATAACAACAAAAAAATCCATGAAAAACAACATTGTATCCATTTTGAGATAGCTGACCTACGGTAATCAAATTGTGTTTTAAACCCTGGACATAATACACATCCTGAATATCCTTTTTCTCATTTTTTTTAGAAAGAACAGAAACTGTACCCTTTCCTTGAACATTTACCAGGTGATCATCTCCTAAATTAACTCTATTCTTGACAGAATCATCAAAAGAAGAAAATAATGCTTTGTTACCCGTCATGTGGTTGCTGCAACTACTGTCCAGTAACCACACATCCGCATCATTGTACTCTGTAGTGGCATGGCAGGATACAATTAGAGTTTCTAGTTCCTTGTCCTCCTTTGCAACAATTGCTTTCTCCATATCTGCTTGTTTCTTGTGACATTTTGGCTCATAATGTCCATATTTTTTGCTGTAGTAGCATTGGATCTTGGATTTTTCGATCCATCAAATGAAAAAAGTTTAAATGTTTAAATTGATATTAATGTGTTACGATTGATGAAGAAAAAGACAGGTAAAAGGAGAATCGTAACATTTAAGTGGATAAAAAGACATTTTGATTGTGAATGAATATTGAACATTCATTATCTGAAAATACATGTCAAGTCAAAAAGAGAAAACACATCTATATATTTTTTATTTTATACATTGAGGATGAATAATGAATATTCATGTTTATATGAATATATGAAATACATGTTAAATCAAATCAGAAAGAAAAAGTAGAAATAACCATATATTTTTTTGCATATATATTGAAGATGAATAATGAAAATTTATGTTGATGGGGATGTATGAAAATACATATAATATATAATAATATTTGATATATGTTTATAATATTAATAATAATCTAATTTTAAGGTCACCTACACATCAAATTGGTGTATTAGATCTCCTTGTTTGTGGGACACACAACCCCATACTAAGGTATACATATTCTATTTCCCCTCTAGATTTGAACTTGTGGCCTCTTAAGAGGAAACACATGTTCTCAACCATTAATCTCACTCAATCTAAAGAAGAAAAACAATATTGCTAAAATAAGAACTAATTCTCATGAGGTGCATAGTGAAACTCAGGGTTGGGCAATCTCCAAAACACCATGACACAAAAGAATATGGGTTGAAGATGAAAAACACTTTACCCAAATTAGATCTCAATTTCAAAATATTTATTACAATACCAACCTTCCTAACCTTCTAAGTCATCAAAACTTTAGTGATCATGGAAAACTTCTCTTAATGTTTTTCAAATATTGAAATAATATTTTAAAGAAATCCACTTAATTTCTTACTTTTTTTTTTTCAGATATCTAAATAATTTGTTACTTTTCTTAAGAGTTTTTAGACCAATTTTGATTTTAGTGAAAAATCATCATCATATATAAAATATTTATTTAATATATATTAAAATTTATAAATATAATTAACTTACAAAAATAACACTATTTTAATATTAAATTATAAATTCATTTTTTTATTGTAAATATATATAAATATTGAAACCAAAAATATTAGATACAAAATTATTTATATATATATATATATATAATTTAATTCAAATTTATTATAATCAGTATTTATAATATTATTTGAAATTGTAGGGACAATTTTATTTTTATAATAATTAATAAAGTTTAGCAAATATCAATGTAGATTTTGTGTAAATTCTCAATCAAATCCATATAGAGGAAAGGGGATTGTCGATAAGCACCTTTTAGTTTTGAAGGTACCCATTTTAACGGTTGATTGTATAGCATCAGTCAAATGTTTGGGAGAAATGTACATTAAAAAAATAAAAGAACGAAGTGAATGAAAAATTCCAAAGAAAGTCTAATTCGACATCAACGTCTTTCTATTATATCTATCTTTTATGATTCGCATGTCTTCTTTGTGGATTTTCCGATCAGGGAAAGAAAGCCTAGAAAAACACAAAAGTAGGCACATCCCAATTTTATTGGAGATTGAAGTTAAAAAGAGAGACTCATGAGAAAATATATTTTTTCACTTGTAAAACTAAGTTTTTGCTATTTAGTATGTTGATGGGTACAAAGTTGGTAGGAATATAAAAAAAATTAAAAGCAGTTGGAGTATTTATATTTCATTAAATTTGATATAAAATTAATATATATTAAAGTGAAAAAAAACGTATATAATTATATAAAATAAGTTAATAATTATATTGATTTATGTTATACGAAAATAAGTTTAGAATTTAAAAATGAAAAATAATAAATATATTTTGTGGTGATTTATAATACTCAAAAAAATGTTTATATATCCATTCCTTAACTATCTCTAACTTAATAAGAGCTCCGTGTTACACAATCCTATCACATTCATCCTTCCAAACATTTATAGAATTGAACATGTTTCCTTTACCATGCAATACAGGGCCAATACTTTAGTGGAACTAGAATAGTACATGTTAGTTGCCTTTACCATGTAATAGAGGGCCAATATTTTAATGGAACTAGAAGAATACTTTAATGGAACTAGAAGAAGAGTGATAGTTGAAAATTAATTTAACATGTTAGTTGTTGGTAGTAAACTATAAATTAACACATAACACCAAAAGGTAGTGATTACAATATTCTTTGTTGTTTTGAATAGACTATGTCTATTGTAATTTCAGTTTTCAACTAAGTATTGGATGAATAAATTGAAGTTCTAAATGGATCTATTCATCACACACAAAAAAAGGACACCTCTCTAGTGAGTTCATATGGTCATATATCTCATCACCATATAAAAGGAATGAGTTATTAATTAGAAGATAACAAGAATATAAATTTAGTTGGAAAATTGCATTTACTTTATTATTGGAGCTTTTGATCTCACTGAACACAATAAATAGATGGTTTAAAGTTCATATCTATTATTGTTACGAAAATATTCAACAAGAAATAATTTCAATCAAGAATCAACTATAACACAGTAAGAAATTATCATAACAATTTTCGAAATGCAAATGAAACCACAATGTCATCACACAGAGATCACACAACAAGAAAATAACTCATAATAAACACATATTTTACCCTAGAAATCCAAATGGCAACCATCATTTAGATGGATTTAGTTAATCTTTATTTCTGAATAAGTTTGCAGTTTTACAACATATTCTAAATCTCTAGTTCATTTACAGTCTTCTCACTGAAATTTTGACAACAATACCCCTGCCAATGAATCCATTCTACATTTTCTACCTCAATTTTTAGGAGAAATGTACGTTGTTAGGTTCAACTTCCCCAATCCCAATGCTTCTCTTAATGATTTGTGTAAGAATCAATTTGAGTATGTTATTTTTGTAAAACCCATAAATACATGCATACTTTTATTCCTAAATAAGCATGTGCACATGTACAATGGCCCAAGAGAGATGCATTGTGTAATACCTAATATGGCAAGTATTTTAGCCCTAATCAAGTATGTTGGTTTGGATTGTGGCCCAAGAGAGAAAAAGTTGCAAGAAAATGGGCATGTAGATAACTATTATGGAAAAGAGAGAGATACATAATATGTAATTGCCAAGAAACCAACATAATGGAAAATGATTTTTGGAAGAGAGATACATTGTATTCCTCAAAAGAATGTGTGATTTATTCTTCAATATGCATGGAAATTGGTCTACAAAGGACATGTGATTTAGTAATCAATGAACATGTGACATAGTCTAAGCAACACATGTGTTTTGGCCTTCAACATTCTTATGATTTGGTCCTCATTGGTCATGTGGTAGATTTATTCCTGAATGGGCATGTGACTTTGTTAGCAAAAGACACGTGATTTATACCTCAATGAGTATGTGACTTAGTCTAAGAAGGACACATTTTTTCCTCATTGTACATGTGATTGAGTTATTCCTCAACAGGGATGTGACTTTTAGCAAAAGACACATGATTTATCCCTCAACGAATATGTGACTTACTTTAAGAATGAAAAATGTTTTTACCTTCAATTGTATTGTGATTTGATTATGAATTAACATTGGATTTATACCTCAAGAGACATTTAATTTGACCTTCATGATATATGTGACTTATCCCTTAATTGTGGCTCGATGAGAGAGAAGTATTATAACTATAGTGACATGTTATTTGAGCTAGTTAATAGTCACCAATAAATATTATTGGGAAGTTTAGAATATTAATATTCATCATGGTTAGATTTGATTTCTATGGTGCCATTAAAAAAAACAAAAAGTTTAATAAATATTAATTGTATAGATTAAAATAATATTTATGTTGAGATCAAGAACATATATTAAACAACACTTTAATGAAAATCAATGACCTATATTAAAAATACATTTAAATAATGACCTATATTAAAAATACATCTAAATATAAATCACGAACTAAGATTAAAATGATACTCAAAAGGATACCAATGAGCATGGGCATGATTAAATGAAAGCATATTTGACTTTTTCAATGATCATTCCGAACAATCTATAATTATATGGGATGGCAGTTGATAAATGTTATATTCACTTATTCACATTTAAGGGATTGCGGGGCTAGGACATGCTTGGATGATAATATTCCTTGAGCGAGATGTAGTTTCAACCACTATTTTAGTGATGTGGTACGTGTCATCTAGAGAAGGATTGCAGGGTGAAAAGCAGGTTGGTCTAAAACCACTCTTGCCCGTGCCCACAATAATATAGTTCCACAAGGTCACCGCCCATGGTCATATGAAGGAGGAGTTAGCAAGTGTTAGGCTCCTGTCAGGAAATCAAAGATCGAGAGAGTTGAGGTGACTCACATGCAAGGACCCGATATGCGATTTCACAATGCGCCTTTCGATTAGGCTTGTGGTCATAGGTAGTGGTCACATGGAGAAGGATAAGGGAGGATCTAGCATGCGCTAGGCTCCTGTTAGGATATCAGAGGTCGAGAGAGTCAGGTGGCTCACATGCAGGATACCTGATACACGAAATCATGAAACGCCCTTTGAGAGGCGTGCATTCATAGCCCGTGGTTGCGTGGAAGGAACTTGTGCCCAGTGCTTGTTTGCGTGGGTGCAGTTCATAGAAGGCTTGTGGATTTGTTTAGTGGAGGTTCCAAACGAGAGCCAAAAGAGCCAATCCAGCTCAGTTTAGTGAAGAGCCAGTGACCAGGAGGTCGAAAGACCCTGTTGAGGTAGGGGGGCTACATCAGGTGGTATCAGAGCACATATTTTTTTGTATTTCTGTAGTAGAGAGTAGAGAAAGGATATAGTCTAATACCAGGTGGTATCATAGCACAAAATTGATTTCTATAGGCAACAGAGGTAATCAGAAGACCAAGCCTTGCTTGCAGACAACATATAAGAAAGAGGTGAAGAAAGCAGAGTATTGACATTCTGTGAGAAGGTTGTTTCATGGACGCAATAACAAAATTTTAAATAGCTAGATGAGCTGTGAGAGAAGATGGAGATGCTCACAGATGAAGAGTGATCCATAGGATTTCCAGGAGGGCAGGTAGAAGGTGAAAATGGATACTGAAGGCCATGGACGTGGTCGAAGAGAAGGCCAACAACAAAAGAAGAAGAATCTAGAGATGGATTTGGAGTTCAATGAGATAAGAGCCAGAATGGAGAAGCTTTCATTTGAAATGCAAGAGGATGCAAAAACGCATTGGGTGTATGAATGGCCCATGAGGAAGAAGGTGAAGTGGCCAGTAAGGGAATTGTTGGCCAGAGGACAACAAAGGCTGATGAGGAGGTGGTTGAAGCATACTGAAAACCTTAGTGACACAGAGGAGGAACTGATTCACATTTGTGAACTAGAGACTCGGAGAAATATAAACGACGAGGAGGAGAAGAAATCAGATGAAGATCTCCTAAACTGCCAAGTGGGCGGAAATGGACTTTCAAGTTTCCATGTGGGCAATGGAAAGAGATCAGGTGGAGGTCTCGAATACTTCCAGAGGAGTAGTGTTGAAAGTTCAGATTGCTAAGTGGGAAATGAGACGGAATCGGTTGATCTCATAGACTATCGGGTGGGAAGGGAGAAAGAAATGAGACTATCTGAAAGTCTCAAGAGCTCAGAAGTGAGTTCATGTCAGCGAGGAGTGTTGATAGGAGGAGATTCATGTGGGTTTTTCAGACCATCTGAATGAAGGCGATGAGAAGTTGAATACTTCCATCACAAAGGAGGAGGATCAGAGGAGCATTTTGATTATTGGAGGGATCAAGATATTCCTACCAAACAACCAAGTAGAGGCCAGTGCACATGATGAGAGTGCAACAGAAGAGGAAAGACATCCAACAAACATTGTCAAAGAGAAAGAAATGGACCAGAAACTGATGTCTACCCCAGCAGAGGGAGATGAGAATTCAACAAAATTGCTCAAAATTTTCAGACAGGAAGCTGAAACAGAGATGACTGCAGCACTGGAGCTTGCAGCAGAAGGAGAAACAGACAACATGGAATTTGCTGAGCTATATGAGGAATTGGAAGCTCTAGAGAGAAGGGTGATGGTGCAAATATTGCACATCCAACAAGTTAAGTTGGAAACAAATGGAGGAGCATAACGACCAGAGGAGCAGTTGGAAGAAGTTGGACTTGAACCAACGCAAGAGGAGCTGACATAAGGCAATTTGTCAGAGGATGAAGTTGGGCAACAACTCAGTGATGAGGCAACAGAGTGGAAAGCTAATTCCATAGAATAAGAAAGTGACATGGGCGATCATGATGATCTACCCACTGATAGGGAAGAATTGCAATAGAGAAGACTGCATAAGAAGAGTCAACCATTGGAACAGCTGAAGAGGGTGATAGAGGAGATAAGAAGGTTGATGTTGAGGTCAGTGCCATAAGCAGTCAACAAAGGGGGGTTGAACATAAGAGAGCATACCATAGGAGCAGGGAAGAAGAAGATGAAGATGCAGTAGCAACAACCAAGCAGATGAGCAAGAGGACAACTCCAGGAGAGAATTTGGGATACAGGAGGATTTCAACACTGGAGAAGAGGAACTCATGAGAAGGATCTCATGATTTTCCCAGTAGGGGAGTATGATGCAGGAGAATCTCTCCACCTTAGCAAATGTGGCAACATGCAAACACGTAATGGAGAAAGGGAGAGGCATTAACGCTCCCATTTTTTTTTTAAATTTGAAATAATCCTATACACATTTTCATGTTGTAAGGCTATAAATGTCGGGCCATGCCTTTGTATAGGTAGTGGTTGAATTGCCTTAAAGGGTTGCTTGTAGCAAGTCCAGAACATAGTCAGGTCTGGGTAAAACATTTATGAAAATTCAATGTAATAGATGAGGTTAAGTGAGAAACGACGAGCTCGCAAAGCCCCTCTTTTGTAAGGATATCTTGTATCAGATTTCGAGAGAAAGAAAAAATGATAGAGAATCTTAGGAGAGTCAGGAGGTAGAATAGTTTAAGGGGAGAGAGATGAGAGAAAAGTGGGGCTCTGTTATAGTCCAGTTTATGTAAACATCTGTATCGACACACAGAGATAATAGAAAATCAATTTTTCTTGCATATCGTGTGTTTATGTATTTGTGTTCATTTTATGTTTTTATGCATTTCATGGTTTGAATGCGTAACTGGTAAAGTATTGTATGAGTTTCAATTGTTTCTCGTCTTTTAGTTTTCGAGTGCAAGGAGTGCACATAGTCCGCAAAGAGTGCGTTGACAGAGGTTTAACCTCAATGGAAAGATCAAGAGAGATATCATTGAACCTTCATCAACAGAAGTGCAAGGTGTGCACGGGGATAACTCTTTATCGAGTTCAGAGAGAACCAAAGTTATTGAAGACTCTATAGATCTCTGCCGGGTGGGCATTGAGCTGGTGCAAGTGTGCACAGAAGAAATCCGTGTTGAGTTCAGTAAGAAACATAGTTATTGAACACTCTATGAAGAAAATCTCTGCAAGGTGTGCATTGAGCCAAGAGAAGGCCAGGAGGGAAAGAAGTATTTCTTGTTCAAGAAATCCTTCATATTATGAGTTTGATGAAATCCTAAGAACACAAGGCATGCATAGGAGTCAGACTTGTTCTGAGTCCATAAGATTAGAAGGGAAAATGCAGAGATTGCAAAAGATTTGGACTTATCCTATGTCCGAAAGCTCAAAGGAGGGATAACGCTACAAGTGCAAAGTGAGGCAAAGAGTTGGGTTCACGGGAGGAATTTCAAAGGCTGAGACCTTTTGAACATTGATAAAATCTTCTAAGTCAAGAGAAGTATAAATCTCTGGAGGAGGAGGAGCAACAACAACTATCTAATCATTTGTAGAGAAGAGATTGGACCATTAGATCTACATCCAATGAGTTAAGGAAGCGTAGACAAAAGAGCAGATCCCATCCATTGGATCTGAGCGTGAAGGATTGAAAACCGTCTTATCAGAGGAAGGTGCATGAGTCTTAGCGCTCACATGCACAGGAGAGAAAACCTCTCAAGGTTTGAAACTTGAGATTCCCAAAGCATGGAGAGTCGGAGGGCCGAAATGAATATGGATCATTGGATCTAGAGGGAACATGTGTCAACTAGTCAGGAGATCCAAAAGGAGGTGGAGGTGTGATGTTGAAATACTTGAAGCCTGAAGAGACAAAGAGTCGAGATCCATTGATATACGAGGGGACACTTGTCATCAGATTGTGATCTCTGGGGAAAGTTACACTAAAGTTTCAGTTTGAGAACTGAAATAGCTGAAGAGCTAAAGCGCCAAAGACCCGAAGATATTCTGGACCGTCAGATCCAGAAGGGGTACGTGGTGAAGAATTGTCAACTCCGGGTGAAGTCATTCCAGGAGAACGCAAAGGAGGAGTTTGATTTTTGAGATCGCCGAAGCTTGAACAACGGGAGCGAACAACAACCGTTGATCTAGGTTGGATAGGTGTCAAGAGATCTGACACTCTGGGGGTTTGCGTTTGTTGAAATTTGAGATTTTCGAAGCCCGAAAATTTGAAACGATGAGAGTCGTCGATGTGAAGAAGGACACGCGATGCCGGATCCAAAACTTTGGAAGAAAGTGGAGGAGAAGAGGTCTGACGACCCGGAGGTAATATTGATCGTTGATCAAGGAAGGAGTCTTAGGACTGTTGATCTGGTTGAGGAGGTCAAAATCTTGAAGAGGGAGCACAACCGTTGATTGGGGAGGTACGTGTCAACAAATATTCCACTTTGGGAGATACCAATCAACAAAGACAAGAGTTTGGAATTTGAGATCTCATAAGTCTGAAGAGCCAGAACAGATTAGAGTCGTTAGATCACCCGAAATGACTTATAGTCGTCCAATCAGGAGGAGATGTGGCGAAGATCTTTGAACTCCGAGCAAAGACCCGAAATAATCCTAGGTCGTTCGATATAAGAGGACACGTGGTAGGATTGCGTGTATTTGAGGGGAAGAAAAAGGATTTGAGATTTGAGATTCCCGCAGGTCAGACTCGTGGAGGAGATCCTGGCCATAGATTCGAGGGGATAGGTGGCAACAGATCTTCCACTACAAAAGATTGCCACATAGAGGAGAGTGGAGTTAAGAGTTGAAACTCCCGAAGGCGTAAAAGGAGGAGTCAACAATAGTCGTTGATCCAGAGGGGAGTTATGTGTCGACCGAT
Organism: Picea engelmannii; assembly: GCA_009831015.1. NCBI lineage: Eukaryota > Viridiplantae > Streptophyta > Pinopsida > Pinales > Pinaceae > Picea > Picea engelmannii. Next base: position 559,372 of record ML796849.1, read on the forward strand.
CGTGGAGATCTGGGGAGATGCATGGAAGGAGGAAGGAAGAGCGGAACAAATATTGATAGCATCTTTTGATCGCAAGAAGTGCCAAAGGAGTAGAGATCGACGGACAGAAGGGGTTGCAGGGCCAAGACATGCTTGGATGATAATATTCCTTGAGCGGGCCGCATTTTCAACCAATTTTTTAGTGACGGGGTATGTGTCAGCTGGAGCAGGATTGCGGGGTGAAAACAAGGTTGGTCTAAAACCTCTTTTTCTCGCGCCCACAATCATATAGTTCCACAAGGTCATTGCCCATGGTCATATGAAGGAGGAGTTAGCAAGTGTTAGGCTCCTATCGGGAAATTGAAAATCGGGAGAGTCCAGGTGACTTACACACAAGGACTCGACACACGATTTCAGGACGCACCTTTCAATTAGAATTGTGGTCACAGGTGGTGGTCACGTGGAGAAGGATAAGGGAGGATATAGAATGCGCTAGGCCGCTATTGGGATATCAGAGGTCGGGAGAGTCGGGTGGCTCACATGCAGGATACTCGATACACAAAATCGTGAAACGCCCTTTGTGAGGTATGCGGTCACAGCCTGTGGTTGCGTGGAAGGAACTTGTGCCCAGTGCTTGTTCACATGGGTGTAGTTCACAGAGGGCCTGTGGATTTTCTTAGTGGAGGTTCCAAATGGGGCCCAAAAGAGATAATCCAGCTCAATTTAGTGAATATCCAGTGACCGGGATATCGACAGACCCTGCTGAGGTAGGGGGGCTGCATCAGGTGGTATCAGAGCACATATTTTTTTATTTCTGTAGAAGAGAGAAGAGAAAATATATAGTCTGATACCAGGTGGTATCAAAGCACATAATTGATTTTTGTAGGCAATGGAGGTAATCAGAAGACCTAGCCTTTCTTGCATACAACAAATAAGAAAGAGGTGAAGAAGGTAGAGTATTGATATTCTGTGAGAAGGTTGTTGCATGGATGCAATGACAAAATTTTAAACAGCCAGATGAGATGTGAGAGAAAATGGAGATGCTCGCAGATGAAGAGTGATCCATAGGCTTTCCAAGAGGGAAAGTAGAAGGTGAAAATGGCTATTGAAGGCCATGGGCATGGTCAAAGAAAAGGCCACCGACTGAAGAAGAATAATCCAGAGATGGATCTGGAGTTCAATGAGATAAGAGCCAGAATGGAGAAGCTTGCATTTGAAATGTAACAGGATGAAAAAATGCATTGGGTGTATGAATGGCCCATGAGGAAGAAGGTGAAGTGGCTAGTAAGAGAATTATTGGCCAGAGGACAAAGAAGGCTGATGAGGAGGTGGCTGAGGCATACTAAAAACCTCAGTGACACAGAGGAGGAACTAATTCACATTTTTGAACTAGAGACTCAGAGAAATATCAACGACGAGGAGGAGAAGAGATCAGATGAAGATATCCTAAACTGCCAAGTGGGAGGAAATGGACTTTCAAGTTTCCAGGTGGGAAATGGAAAGAGATCAAGTGGAGGTCTCGAATAGTGCCAGAGGAGCAGTGCTGAAAGTTCAGATTTCCAAGTGGGCAACGAGATGGGATCGATTGATCTCATAGACTACCAGGTGGGCAGAGAGAAAGAACTGAGACTATTTGAAAGTCTCAGGAGCTCGAAAGTGAGTTCATGTCAGTGAGGAGTGCTAATAGGAGGATATTCATGTGGATTTGCAGACCATGTGAATGAAAACAATGAGAAGTTGAATACTTCCATCACAAAGGAGGAGCATACCAACCAGAGGAGCTGCTGGAAGAAGTTGGACTTGAACCAACACAAGAGGAGCTGACAGAAGGCAATTGGTTAGAGGAGGAAGTTGGGGAACAACTTAGTGATAAGGCAACAGAGTGTGTAAGGTAGTGGGGGGGCCCAAAGGGCCCATAGTGATAATAGTGGAGGCCATTCAATGTAATGTAAGGTAGCTAGAGAGGTAGTGGGGGGGCCCAAAGGGCCCATAATGATAATAATGGAGGCCATTCAATGTAAGGTGGAATAGGTCCACTATATTATTAAATAAGGCCCACTATGGTAGTTAGATATAATAAATGTAAGGGGACTTCTTAGAAGGTTTTACTTCTAGAAGATTCCTCCTCTAGAATGTTCTTAGGTGATGGTAGCACTATATAAAGGGGTTCAAGCAATGTAATGGGATATGAAGAGAAATATTGTGTTTGGAGCTAAATCTCAATAGGAGGATGCCCCCTCGAAGAGGCAAGTGAACATGAGAGGATCCCTTCCATAATAGGATCCATTGTATGATGTTTCCCTACCTCAAGGGTTTGATAGTAATAAAAGAGATTTTGCATATTGTTCATCTATATTTCTCTGTTGATCTATTGTGTATTCAGTATTTGTGGTCATTATATTTTTAGATCTATCTAGGTTCTTAACAGAGTGGAAAGATAATGCCACAAAAGAAGAAAATGACATGGGGGATCATGATGATCTACCCACTGATAAGGAAGAATTGCAACAAAGAAGACTGCATAAGAAGAGCTAGCCACTGGAGTAGCTGGAAAGGTTGATAGAGGAGATAAGAAGGTTGATGTTGAGGTCAGATCTAGAAGAAGTCAACAAAGGGGATATGAGTAGAAGAGAGCCTACCATAGAAGTAGGGAATAAGAAGAAGAAGATGCAACAACAACAACAACCAAGCAAAGGAGAAAGAGGACAACTCCAGAAGAGAATTTGGGATCCAAGAGGATTTCAACACTGGAGAAGAGGAGCTCATGATTTTACCAGCAGGGGAGTATGATGCAGGAGCATCGATCCAACTCAGCAAATGTGCCAACACGCCAGCACACAAACACACAATGGAGAAAGGGAGAGGAATTAACGCTCCCATTTTTTTTTTAATTTGAAATAATCCTATATGGATTTTCATGTTGTAAGGTTGTAAATGATGGGCCATGCCTTTGTACAAGTAGTGGTTGAATTGCCTTAAAGGGTTGCTTGTGGCAGGCCCAGATCGTAGTCAATTCTGGGTAAAACATTTATGAAACTTCAATGTAATAGATGAGGTTAGGTGATAAAGGATGAGCTCACAGATCCCCTCTTTTGTAAAGAGATCTTGTGTCAAATTTCGAGAGAAAGAAAGAATGATAGAGAGTCTTAGAAGAGTTAGGAGGTAGAATAGTTCAGAGGGAGAGAGTTGAGAGAAAACTGAGACTCTATTACAGTCCAGTTTATGTAAACATCTGTATAGACACACAGAGATAATAGAGAAGCAGTTTTTCATGCATATCGTTTGTTTATGTATTTGTGTTCATTTTATGTTTTTATGCATTTCATGGTTTGAATGCTTAACTGGTGAAGTATTGTATGAGTTTCAATTGTTTCTCGTCTTTGAGTTTCTAAGTATAAGGAGTGCACACAGCCTGCAGAGAATGCATTGATAGAGGTTTAACCTCAAGGGAAAGATCAGGAGGGATACCATTGAACCTTCATCAACAGAAGTGCAAGGAGTGCACGGGGATAACTCTTTATTAAGTTCAGAGAGAACTAGAGTCATTGAAGATTCTGTAGAGTTCTTCCATGTGGGCATTGAGCCGGTCAAGTGTGCACAGAAGAACTCTATGTTGAGTTCGATAAGAAAAAAAGTTACTGAACACTCTATGAAGAAAAGCTCTGCAAGGTGTGCATTGAGCCAAGAGAACGCTTGGAGGGTGAGAAGTATTTCTTGTTCAAGAAATCCTTCGGATTCTGATTTTGACGAAATCCCGAGAACGCAAGGCGTGAATAGGAGTCAGACTTGTTCTAAGTCCATAAGCTCAGAAGGGATAATGCAAAGATTGCGAAAGAGTCGGACTTATCCTAAGTATGAAATCTCAAAGGAGGGATAACGCTACAAGAGCGAAGCAAGACCAAGAGTTGGGTTCGCGGGAGGAATTTCAAAGGTCGAGACCTTTTGAACAATGATAAAATCTTCTAAGTCGGGAGAATTCTAAAGCTCAGGAGGAAGAGAAAAAACAACCATCTGATCGGTTGTAGAGAAGAGCCTGGACCATTAGATCTACATCCAGTGAGTGAACGAAGCGTAGTAGAAAGAGAGAATCCCATCCGTTGGATCTGAGCGTGAAGGATCGCCAGCTATCTGATCAGAGGAAGGTGCACGAATCTTAACGCTCACATGCACTGGAGAGATAACCTCTCAAGGTTTGAAACTTGAGATTCCCGAAGCGCGGAGAGCTGGAGGGTCGGAACGAATCTGGACCATTGGATCCATAGGGAACACGTGTCAACTAGTCGGGAGATCCAGAAGGAGGTGGAGGTGTGACGTTGAAATACATGAAGCCCGAAGAGACGAAGAGTCGAGAGCCATCAATCTGTGAGGGGACACTTGTCATCATATCTCGATCTCCGAGGAAAGTTACTCTAGATTTTCAGTTTGAGAATTGAAATAGCCAAAGCCCGAAGCGTCGAAGCGCCAAAGACCCGAAGAGATTCTGGACCGTTAGATCTAGAAGGGGTACGTGGCAAAAGATCGTGAACTCTGGGTGAAGTCATTCCAGGAGAATGCGAAGGAGGAGTTTGAGTTTTGAGATCGTCGAAGCCCGAATAGCCAGAGCTAACGACAACCGTTGATCTAGGTTGGACAGGTGTCAAGATATCTGACACTCCGGAAGGATTCACTCTGGGGGTTTGTGTTTGTTGAAATTTGAGATTTCCGAAGCCTGGAAATCCAAAACAACGAGAGTCATCGATGTGAAGAAGGATACGCGGCGCTAGATCCTAAACTCTAGAAGAAAGTGGAGGAGAAGAGGTCCGAGGACTCGGAGGTAACCTTGATCGTTGATCAAGGAAGGAGTCATAAGACCGTTGATCTGGTTGAGGAGGTCAAAATCTCGAAGCGAGAGCACAACCATTGATGGGGGAGGCGCGTGTCAGCAGATCTTCCACTCCAGGAGATATCCAGTCAACAGAGACAAGAGTTTGAGATTTCAGATCTTAGAAGTTCGAAGAGCTGGAATAGATTAGAGCCGTCGGATCACTCGAAATGACTTATAGCTGTCCGATCAGGAGGAGACGTGGGGAAGATCTATGAACTCCGGGATATATACCAATATTGAAACCTAAAATTTTAGATACAAAATTAAAGGGTCTCATATACTAATTTGGTGTGTGGCTTGGCCGTGATCTTAAAAATAAATTATTATTATTATATATCATTTAATTCAAATTTATTATAATCAATATATATTTATTTTTTTAAGTAAAAAAGGGTGGAGCCTATTATATTACCATAAACAAAATACATAGCTATTAATGATGCCAACTGTCCTGCCTGAGCAGGAAACTGGGACAGCTGGGCATCCATGTCCATGTGTCACCCAGTATGCAAAATTAGCAAAATTGTCAAAGTTGACGATGCTATGTCTTGCCCGAAGGAAACCAGGACTAACAGTCGCGAGCATGAAACTGGTTCTCCTAACTAGTGCTAAGAAAAACTGGTAGCTAGCTATCTTAAGGCATAAATTATAACAACAAAACCAAAACCGAAGTCTATTTCTGGACATTAAGTAACCTCTGAACAGGGATGCTTGTCCTCGTCCTCAGAGTGCCTCCATCTCGTTGGAAACGAATAAACTTGCGCACAAGTCGGACATTGTTTCTTTGACGAAGTTCTGGAATGTGCCGCAAAGAACATGTCAAGCCGCTGATCCATTCTCGCGAGGTGGAAGATTTGGTCTTCCAGCTTATTCCTAATCTCAAAGACAAGTTTCCGGTATTCCCAGTCAACTGAAGGTGGATGCTCTGGGTGGTGGCCATCCATTAACTCTTCGCTGGAGGCCACCTCTGCTTCCTGTGTCTTGTGGCGTTGTCGTGCTTGCGCTTGCCCCTCCGCTTTCGTGGTGGGTTCGGGAGGAACCTCCTCTTCCACGTATGATCTAAAATTGAAGACGAAGACTTGATAAACTTGATTAAATTAAATTGCAAGTGAAATGTTATGTGTTTAAGGCAACCGGATCAATTTGCAACACATAATAAAGGATTACTTATGTAGAAATAAACATAGACAGCATAAAAAATCATTGAACATCAGACATAAACACAACAACTTGATAAAGGAGTTCACCCCACTCCGGGCTACATCTCCTGGTCCAGCCTCCAAATAGATCTTTTATATTAAATTGCTCAAAGTGCTTAAAAAAAAGTCTTACAGTGCTCAAATCAACAAAATGACTACTCCAATGGCTCCGCAGCGTGCCAAAACCCCTGTCTAGGCTCTGACGGCACGTGAAACGGTCGAAAAATGAAGAAGATAGCCTCCTTGAAGTCTCCCCTCCTTCTTTGCTGTCTCTGGTTCTACAATCTGCACCCTTTGTTCTCCAAACCTGGCACACACGCTCATTTAAGCGTAAAGAACCCAGTCCCGTACGCAACCGCGCACCGGTACAAACCGTAAAACGGTTAGGGCGCCTCCAGCCCTTAACCGCCTCGGCACTGGGTCATATGGTACACGTGACCATAGACTGGGCGCAAAAGTCGTTTGACCGTTTGAAACCGTGCAAACAGACTTAACCGCGCAATACAACCCACGCGCATTAAACTTGTGTTAAATCCCGCGCGTACCAAAACCTTGGTCACGGTTCAATACCCCGTGCATTGGTTTACAACATATACAAACTTTAATGTATAAACATATGGCATATATTTCAATTTAAAATATGCGCGCCAACACTCTCGGGCATATGTATATGGTCGTATTACATTTGCAAATAAAACCGTGGGTCAGGGCTTATGCCCCGGCCCGCCCCTATCCATATATCACATTGTATTAACATAAATACATACTTTCCCGCCTTTCAAACAAGAAACAAGTGACGGACAGTTGGCTAGCGCATGAGTATTAAGACTTTACAATGGGGGAGGTCCCGGTGTCGAACCCCGCGGGCTCTCCAAAAAATTTTACACACAACCAAATTAACCAATGAAACGATGACACGTGGCGCCAAATGGTTGGGCCACGTGTCCACACAATATTAGCCACAAGTGACACGTGTCCACTCCTGATTGGACAACCACCATCAAATGAACATATGCCACGTCATCGAACTGCCACGTCAGCAAAAGGTACGGCCCTCCACGTGGTCGTACGGACTGTATGGACAGGTACAGTCAGCGTCCAAATTTTTACCTTTTTGACTTGGCGGTCAAATCGTGATATCTCCTCCATACGAACTCCATTCGCGAAAATAAATATACCGCCGGAATCAGGAAAACGAGACAGACGCAATGGCACTGTTTTCGTCTCAATCCGAGCACTTTGAAAATTGAGCAAATTTTGATCCCCTGATCAACATAATAGGGGGAGTAAGGCTTCTTTGCGGTGGTTGTATAAGGGTCAACCGTGCTCCTTGCAGGGGGTGGTTTGCTGTCCGAGCCAACGTTCGAGCTTGGATTCCAATTTTCTGGTACCATAAACAAGGTGTGCTCAGGAGGGCTTGGCAGGCCTCCTTCCGGGATGACCTCCTCCACGTACGCCTTTGGAGGCGTGCATGGTCTGTTCCTTCGTCTCCAAGCTTCCATCGCCATGGCTTTCTCAAAGTTCTCCTTTTTCTTGCGCCGTGACTCCGCCGTGTACCAGGCTGCTCCCCTTCGCGGTTTCCCTCTGGCTCGAGGCATGGCAGAATTCCAGTGAATTATCTGAATGCTATCGACTTCAATCGAGTTGCTCCTGGGTGTTGGTGAGGTTGCCGAGTGCGGCCACTGTACCGGTGGAACAGGCGAGAGGTTGCTGCAGTTCTGGTTCACCTGTGGGGTGGAGGCCTCCGGGAGGGACTTGCTGCTTGGTCTTACTACTCGGACAATGAGCACGAATGCAAAAACAATCACCATAGCTGGGACAATTACCATCGCCATTAAAGTCTGCTGGATAGTGCGCTGGTGGGGGGTACCCTTCCCTTGCGCGAGGGGCCTCATCGTTTGAATGCTCCTACGCGAATTCATGCAGAGTTATTGTCCGAGGTGATGTGAGCCAGTGGATGCATTAACACTGCGTCCCGGCTCGCTCCCGCGTGGCACTATTGTGCCCCGTGTCACCCCATCCGGGGAATGAAGATTGCTAGTGGCTAAGGCTTGACACCAAGTGACGATCTCTGGCGCTGGTGAGCTGTGGCCTTCCCAGCAGAGGTGTTCCTCGCCCGTTTCAACTGCCTCGTTTGCTAGTCGATCAACCACTTTATTTGCGTCTCTTTTCACGTGGGAGGTAGTAATGCTGAGATGCGGTTGTAGGTGGTGACTGAAGTCTGCGAGCAGGCCATAGAGTCTCCAACTTGGTGAGATTTTGTCAGGGTCGCATCCATGGAGGATTCTAGTGGCTAGCCTTATGATGATTTGTGAATCTCCTTCCAGGATTATCCTTTGATAACCTTTGTCGATGGCGGTTTGGAGTCCTCGCAAGAGTCCTGTTAGCTCGGCTACGTTGTTGGTTGTGTCTCCAAGGAATCCTGCATCCAGCCCTAGGATTTCCCCACCTGAGTTCCTGAGCACTGCTCCATATCCTGCTGGTACTGGGTTTCCTTTGGAGGCTCCATCAAAATTAACTTTGACGAAGTGTGCTGGAGGGGGAGTCCAGTTGGTAGGGCTGGTTGGTTGTCCCGTATGGCCTCTTGGTTTCAGTTGGTTGCTTAGTATGGGCTGCCAGTTTTGAAGAATGCTTTGCTCCTCAGGGCTACACTGTCGATCTTCCTCTGTCCAAGACTTGCTCCTGATTGTTTCTTTTATTAGGGATCTGATTTTTTCCCATGTGGCTTCAGGGAGGGAAGGTTGAGAGTGGAAAATTCGCTTGTTTCGTTCCTTCCAAATTTTCCAGAGGGTGAATCCCAAAAACAGTTTCCATATGAGATTTAGAATGGGGTTGTTAAAGGAAACACTGTCCCAATTCTCAATTGTGCAATTGATGCTGCTTCGGTTTCGGTTGGATTTACGCATTAGTTGCGCTCCATAGTCCCAGATCCGTTGGCTATAATGACATCCGTTGAAGAGGTGTTCTTTAGTTTCCTCCTGTTGGAAGCATAGAACGCAGAGGGAGGGTCCGATGAAGCCTCTCTTTCTTAGGTTGTCCCAGGTTAAAGCTCTGGTGTGCGCCACTAGCCACAAAAAGGTAGAAACCTTAGGCCAGAGAGCGGGATTCCAAACTTTGCTCCAGATATGCTCCTTTCTTGATTCCTGTTGGTTTCCTTGCAGTGAGTAAGCTTCTTTGATAGTGAAAGTGCAGAACTTATCCCAGTTAACTAAAGCCCATTTCTTGTTTGGTTGATGACCGTGACAGAGAAAGTTTCGTTGCAAGGTTCTAATGGCTCTGATGACTTTTTTGGGAGCTGCCAGAGCGGTGAAGAGGTAGGTGGGTAGAGCTTGCAAAATTGATTTGAGGAGAACCAACCGAGAGGCAATATTGATGGGTCTGAAAGTCCAGTTGCGTAGCCTGTTTGAAATGGAGAGGAGGAGGTTGTCCCAGGAGATGGAGGAAGCCGCCGCTCCAGTGAGTGGAAGTCCGAGATAGTTGGACGGAAGGGAGCTCCTGGGTATCCCCAGAAGTCTGGAAACATGACATTGGACAGAGGGCGGGGTATTGAAGAAGTAGAGTTTGGATTTATCCAGGTTGAGCGACATGCCTGAGGCTTCAGTGAAGCCTGAGAGGATGGAGTTAAGCGTTGTAGCCTCCTGGACGGTGGGAGAGTTCAGGAGGAGGGTGTCATCTATGAATTGACTGTGTGAGGGTGCAGGCTGAATGTTGTGCAGAGGTAGGCCTTTGAGGGAGCCTTCATTTACTGCTGCTTTGATGTAGTGACCCATGCCTTTTGCTAAAAGTATAAACAGAAAAGGGGATAGGGGGTCCCCTTGCCGGATTCCTCTTGATGGCGAGAAAGGTTTGGATGGTACACCATTAACTAGAATGGAGAAGAAGGTGGAGGAGGTGAGATTCATGACCCAACTTATCCAATCCTGATCGAAGCCAAAGGTGTCTAGGACAACTCTAATATACTGCCAGCTGGCCCGATCGAAATATTTTGAAAGGTCGAGTTTGATAAGCATACCTGGAGTTCTTGAAGTCTTGAGGGAGTGTATGATCTCATGGGCCAGGATGACGCTGTCCATGATTTGTCTTCCTTCTACGTACCCTGATTGCTCCTTAGAGATGACGAATGGCAGGATGGGCTTGAGCCTAGTGGCGATGACCTTCGTTATGATTTTATAAATGATGTTGCACAGGGCTATGGGTCTGAACTGTTTGGGATTGGTGACTCTTTCTTCCTTCGAAATGAGGGTGAGGAAGGTGGCATTGAGAGCTGGTAGTACCAGGCCTGAAGCTCTTGACTCCTCTACCACTTCCCACACTTCCTGTCTGACCAGATCCCAGCAATGGTGGAAGAAATCCGTGGTGAACCCGTTCGGGCCTGGGGATTTTCCTAGGGGCATGGCCTTTACTGCTTGGTCGACCTCTTCTTGGGTGATGGGTCGGGTTAGGGCTGCATTCTGTTCTGGTGTAACTAGTGCCGGTATGTGTCCAGTTACTCTCCTTATTGCTTCCGTTCTATCCTTCTTCGGTTTCGTTAGAAGGTCTTGATAGTACTTGAGCAACTCCTCCTCAATTTTGGAGTGTTCCCTGGTTAAGTTGCCCTGGTTGTCCTCTAGGTGAGTGATCCTATTGATATGCCTTCTATGCATCATGGCTCTGTGGAAAATTTTTGTGTTCTTTTCCCCTTCTTTAAGCCACTGCACTCTGGATTTTTGCTTCCATAAGATTTCCTCCTGATTCCTTCGTCTTCCAGTTGTGCCTGAAGCTGCTCCTCCTCCTCCATTAATTCAGCGGTTCTAGATCCAGAAATGAAAATTTTTTGGATCTCCCCCAACCTGCTCTCTATGGTCCTTATGCTTTGTAGTATATTTCCAAAGCTGTTTTTGTTCCATTGTTTTAGCCTTTGCTTGAAATTTTTTAATCGCTGCTGAAATTTGTACATGCATGAGCCATGGTCTATTTCCGCTTGTTCCCACCAGGATTTGGCTAGCTGTTTAAAGTCCGGGTGTGCTAACCAAAATTTCTCAAAGCAGAAATGCTTGTATCTGGGAGGCTCCCCCAAGTCTAGCTGCAGAGCCAGGGGCCAGTGGTCTGAGCCTGCTTTTGGTAGGATAAGGCTTTCCAGATGAGAGCCTGATTCCATAATTTCTTCGGTTACCAAGAAGCGGTCTAGTCGATATGCAATGTGCTGATTACCTGATCTACGATTGGACCAAGTGAAAGTGCCATTGCTATTTTCTATATCTACTAATTTTAAATGATCAATGAGAGCTGTGAACTTACCACTTCTTGCTCGAGTTTTTTGATACCTTTAGTTTTCTCCTCCAGTGTCAGGATCATGTTGAAGTCGCCTCCTAAGATCCAGTTTGGGGTTGTTGCTAGGGTCTTGATCAGCTCGAGCCGCTCCATGAATTTGTCTTTGTCCTGGCTACTGTGGGGCCCGTAGACATTTGTGATGGCTCCTTCCTGGTTCGTGCCCATGACCGCGAAGTGAGCAGTTATTGTGTCGATTGTTGTGAAAGGTTTGCTGATAGTCACATTAGATGGGTTCCATAGGATGGCAAGGCCACCTGAGGCTCCTATGGAGTCTGTTGTTATGGAGGTACATTCTCGCCATATGCGCTGAAAGATTGTTTCAGCCTCTGCTCCTCTGCATTTAGTCTCCTGGAGCAGCAAAATATCTGGTTTCTCTGTCATGATGCAATCTCAGAGGATCCTTTGTTTGGATCTACCATTCAATCCTCTGATGTTCCAGGTAATGATCTTCATCATTAAGAGGGAGGTGTTGAGTGGAGGTATCCCTCCGAAAGCTTGTGTATCTGACCTAAGTTTATCATAAGGTTGCCTGCTTCCTTGATCAACTGGTGTGCAGTTTTCCATCCCCGTCTTTTATTTTCGCGAAGGACTCTCTTCGAGCCAGAGTTCGAGTCCATTGCTATGCCCAGACGTGATGTGGATCCTGCGGAGGAATTGAGAAAGACCTTGTGTACCTTGCGTATTTGTTCTTCAGGGAGGGTCTGCAGGTCCTTTTGGTTCAGAGCCTCCTCCAGCTTTTCCAGATCTATCCCTGCCAGATCTCGATCGTCCAACAACATTGGGGTATCCCCATCTCCTTCTCCTCTTTCGTCCATGTGGGTTTCGGCAGTTTGAGGCGTAGGGTTGGGATTTGGGCATTTTGTTTGCGGCTGCTGGGTATTTTTGTGCGGGTCCTGAACTTCCTCATCTTTTGGTAGCTGTTCCAGAATCTCGTAAGAGTTCTTGGTGGCAATGTTTTGCTTGGTGTCCGTGGTCTGCTTCTTTGGTGGGTTTCTCCTTTTTGATGCAACTGTGGTGAAGCCATCTTTCTGCATGGTTTCACTTGCTTTTGTAACTTGTTTGATGAGGGGGCAATCTCGGTATAGGTGGCCATGCTCATGGCATCTTCTGCATCTAAATGGTATATGCTCGTAGTCCAGAGTTTGTTGCCAGTCCTCATCCTGGTACTCAAGGGTTACCGCCCCAGGGAGTGCTTTGGATATGTTCATGTACACATAGATCCTAGCATACGAGGTATATTTTTGCTGTCTTGTGGCTTCTGAAGCTTTCACATATTGCCCTAGGGTATTTCCTATACCCATTAGAATCTCTTCCAACCAGAACTCTTGTGGCAGGGAGTATAGGCGTATCCATACAAGGGCCATGGTGAAGTCTTCTTTGTCCGGGCTAAATCTTTCAATCCAAAAGTGGAGGAACAACCCTGCCGAGTTGAAGAAGTACGACCCGTTTTCAAAGATTCTATCTTTGTCTTCTAAATTGTATAAAATGATTGTGAAGAAGCCCTTTGAGCTGAGTTGGAGCTCGTAGTCCCCCTTGGGATTCCACTAGTGTTTTATCCATTTGTTGAGGTCCCTTTCTGCCGGCCAAAGCCCCAGAAATTTGCCAATGAGGGCGTGCTCTCTCATAAATTGTGTATGCTCTCCAACCCGGGTTGAGCTGATGAGGTATCTCGGCGGCTTCTCCATTTGCGGGATGCATTTGCCTGGTTCCCAGCTCCGTGGCGGCCTTGGTTGAGAGGTTCCTGCTTCTGTTTCCATTTCCGCTCTGAGGCTTTGTTCCCTGGCTAGGAGCTGCTCTCGTACCTGCGGCGGCGGCTCGAAGGTAGGTCGCGTTGTTCTGGTCCCTGGTTTGTCGTTGGCCGCAACATTGCGGTATGAGGGGGGTTTCCCCCCCTCCTCTACGCCCATACCCTTGTGGCAGTGGGAGCCAAATGGTCGGCTATGGCGCTGGTTAGTTTTCGCGCTGGGAGTCTTTGCCTGGTACCCGACAGTCTATCTTACGAGGGGGCTAGGGTTTTGCAGTCGGGTCCATTATAATCAATATTTAAAATTATAAAGACAATTTTTTTTTTATAATAATTAGTAAAATTTAGCAAATATCAATGTAGATTTTTGTGTAAATTCTCAATCAAATCCATATAAAGGAAAGGGGATTGTCGATAAGCACCTTATTTTAACGGTTGATTGTAGAGCATAGTGAAATGTTTAGGAGAAATGTACATTAAAAAAAAATAAAAGAATGAAGTGAATGAAAATTTCCAAAGAAAGTCTAATTCGACATCAACGATTTTCTTTTATATCTATCTTTTATGATTCGCATGTCTTCTTTGTGGATTTTCCCGATCAGGAAAAGAAAGCCTAGAAAAACAGAAAAGTAGGCACATCCCAAGAAAAGAAAGCCTAGAAAAGCAGAAAAGTAGGCACATCCCAATTTGATTGGAGATTGACGTAAATAAGAGACTCACGAGAAAATACATTTTTCACTTGTAAAAATAATTTGTTATTTAGTATGTTGATGCGTACAAAGTTCGTAGGAATATAAAAAAATTAAGGGCAGTTGGAGTATTTATATTCCATTAAATTTATATAAAATTAATATATTAAAATTAGAAAAAATTAATTTATATAATTATATAAAATAAGTTAATTAAGTTTAGAATTTAAAAATGAAAAATTATAAATAAATGTTGTAGTAACTTATAATAGAAATGTTTATATATCCATTCCTTAACTATCTCCAACTTAATCGGAGCTCCCATTTATATAATTGAACCTGTTTCCTTTACCATTCAATAGAGGGCTAATACTTTAATGGAACGAACAATGCTAGTTGGAAATTAATTTAACATGTTAGTTGTTGGGAGTAGATTATAAATCAACACATGACATCAAAAGGTAGAGGGCTAATACTTTAATGGAACGAACAATGCTAGTTGGAAATTAATTTAACATGTTAGTTGTTGAGAGTAGATTATAAATCAACACATAACACCAAAAGGTAGTGATTAGAATATTGTTTGTTATTTTGAATAGAACATGTTTTTATATTGTAATTTCAGCTTTCAACTAAGTATTGGATAGATAAATTAAAGTTCTAAATGAATCCACTCATCACTAAAAAAAAATAACACCTTTAGTGAGTTTATATGGCCATATCTTCTATCACCATATAAAAACACCATATAAAAGGAATGAGTTATTAATTATAAAATAACAAAAATATAAATTTAGTTGAAAAATTGCAACAACTTTATTATTAGAACTTTTGATCTCACTGAACACAATAAATAGATGGTTTAAAGTTCATATCTATTATTATTGTTATGAAAATAATGAACAAGAAATAATTTCAATCAAGAATTAACTATAACACATAGATGGTTTCAATCAAGAATTAACTATAACACATAGATGGTTTGAAGTTCATATCTATTATTGTTATGAAAATAATCAACAAGAAATAATTTCAATCAAGAATTAATTATAACACATTAAGAAATTCTCATAACAATTTTTGAAATGCAAATGAAACCACAATGTCATCACACATACACATAGAACACACATCAAAAAAATAACTTATAATAGACACATATTTTACCGGAAATCCAAATAGGAACACCATCATTTATATGGATTTAGTCAATCTTTGTTTCTCAATAAGTTTGCATGTTTACAACTTATTCCGACTCTCTGATTCATTTATAGTCTTTTCACTAGAATTTTAACAACAATCCTTTTGCCAAAGAATCCATTCTACATTTCTCTCCTAAATTTTTAGGAGAAATATAAATTGTTAGGTTCAACTTCCTCAATCCCAATGCTTCTCTTAACGATTTTTTAGAATTTTAAAGTCGAGAACTCGAATGCTATCGATCATGTAATTTGTTTTAGAAATTAAAAATCGAGAACTCGAAAGCTTTAGATCATGAGATTTGTAGGATGTCATTGTAACTTATAATTGAGAGACTGAATGACTAGATGGACATTGTGCAACCACCGGAGACACATTATTTTAATCAAACTTTAATGAATGGAAGAAATCCGGACATGGGATGATGGCATCTTCAACTGAGAAAATTGAAAAGATTGAGAGATGGTGATATACGTCCAATGGTTGGAGGTTGGCATATATCATAAGGAGTTTGAATATCCACGAAACTATTTACGTACTCAATCAACGAAAAAGTAGAGAGTAGTTGGAGCACTTCTACTTTTAGAGGGGACCCATTTTAGCTTCCGAACCTCTGGCATTAATCAATCGCTTCAGAGAAATATGCGTAAATAAATGAAAGAATGGATGCACAACTTGAAATGAGGATCCAGCCAAATAAATAAAGAAAAAACAAATTGTATAAAATTGTGTATCGGTGATGTAGGAAAAAGGACGTGCAAAGAGATGATAAAAATAAATTCTCAGAAAAATATAAATCAAGTACAAACTAATTTCTAAGGAAAAGTATAAATTGATCATGAAGGTCAAATTAAATATTCAATTATACAAACTGATTATGAATACATCACATAGTTATACAAGTAAATAGATCACATAGTTACATGAGCAGTTCATAAATAGATTACATGCATGCACATTAACATAGCTTCATGCATGTGCATGTGACTACATGAGGAAATTAGTTGGCATGTTTTCAACAATGATCTGCTTTAACAATTAAGTTAATAAAAAATGCATTTAATTACATAGATATATTGTATAAAATAGGTTATAAAAAATAGTAATCAACCAGCATTAACTCTGTGTATATATAATGTCTGGTTCATTAAGATTCAAAATTTTGATATACAAATAATTTCGGGGAAGGTTTGCAAATGCAACAAAAATCTGAGGAAACCCTAGCGGGTTGTTTGGTGTCTTCTCTATGGCTGGGGTGAATCCAGATCCCCCATCAGATTTAGAAGATGACATTGCAGCGTTCAAGTAGCTGATCGGATCTCTGGGCAATCCTTCTGCGTGACCCACACACTCCCAATTCGTAAAGAAGCTCGACTAGATACCAAAAGTGGCAATCTCGAGAGTTGTTACAAGAAGAAAAGTCCTTTTCTTTGCCTCTAGAGCTCTGATAGGGTAGTTCACTGGCCTCTGGCCCTCCCCTAGACAAATCAATCTTTGGATTGCGCGAGTAAGGGTTTTTACATTTTTTACTTCGATCTCAAAGAAGATAGGGATCTTGTTTTTTGTAGTGGAATTTTTTTTTTGGACCAAGAAGATTATATATAAACTGATGGACTCCAGATTTTGATAAAGAGAGTGACATCCCTTGAGGGGTTCCTTTTTGGGTTTGTCTTCCCCACCTGCCTTTCCACTGCTGGGGATGAAGTTTTAAGAAGGATTGGGGATTCTTTAGGGAAATTTATAGACTGAGTTGAACCCAAATGTGGGATGTTCTCCTCTGCAAGAATCTGTGTAGAAGTAGATCTGAAAAAAGGCCTCCTTGAAGCTATTAAGTTGAATTTGGATGACTAGATCGATATCCAAAAACTGGACTATGAACAATTCCCTTTCAATTGTAAAAATTGTCATGAATATGAACACTTTGCATGAAACTTCCCTAAGATCGAACATCTTCAGGAAAATGTCGACAAAGAAAGACGAAGGGTGGCAGTGAGTGAAAAAGAATGCTAATGCAGGAAGGAATAATGGGACAAAGAAAGGAACAATAGGTCTAGATACAAACCCTAGAGGGTCTCATCTGAATGAGAGAGAATCCTTGAACCCATCCACGGTAAAGAAAAAAGAGCCAACACATCAGCCAAATCCCCCATCAGTCTCACCAAATCCCTTCGATATTTTGGGAGAGTCATATTCAGAAAAAGAAGAAAGGTGAGAACCAACACTAAATTAGCAACCAAGAAGAGACCAAGATGCTCAACTTGTTTCCCAATCAGATGAAGAATCTGGAGACGAAGACAACTTTCAGGAAGCTAATCAAGAAGAGGAACAGGAAATAGATCAACCAATCCACCTGGATCGAAATCAAACCAAGGGCACATCGAGGAAAGAAGCAGAGGAGGGGGAGATAATAGTAGAAAAGACATGCAAATTTGGAAGGAGAAAAAACAAGGATTTGCGAGAAGAAGCTGCAAATAAAGAGAAAGCTCAAGGCAAGCAACAATCCCTCAAAATATCAATGAGCAATGTTGGGAAAAAACGAGGAAGTAAAGGCTCAGATCCATCTTTCCCTAGTGGGTGAGCCTCCTCCAATTCTCGTAAATGAAATTCCTCTCCTGGAATTGCAGAGGCTTTCACAATTTCACTCGAGAAACCCTATGTAATCCTCCTCGAGGAGAAAAAAATGGAGGAAAATGCAGAGCTGGAAAGTGCAACAAAGGCACTCAAAAATAGCAAAGGAACGACCTTAAGTTCAACTAGAGCTTCAAGCAACATCTTATCACTATGGAATGATTACCTATGACAACTTGAGGTAACACTTCATGTAAAGCATTGGATTCTAACAACTCTAAGAAATAAAGTCTATGATTCCAAGTACTCTTTAAAAAATGTTTATATGCCTAACCAATACTAAGAAAAGATAGATTGTTGGTCTTCTCTATGCCTAACCAATACTAAGAAAAGATAGATTGTTGGTCTTCTCTATTTTCTTTAAAAGATTATATAGATATAAACACATTCCTTGTTAGAGGGGATTTCAATACCCACCTCAATCAAGGAGTAAAAAAAGGGGGTAACAGGGGTTCAAGACCCCTTTATTGAAAAAATCTTGGAACTTATTTCCAATTGGGACCTTCAATATATCAATCCTACAAAGGGAAGATATACTTTGAACAACATACAATCAGGCCTTAGCCACATTGCAACTAGGTTAGATTGTTCCTCATTAACAATGACTTCCTTCTCTCCTCCTTTGACATAGAATCTTGCATCATTCCTTCAACCCTCTCAGACCACAAACCTGTATCCCTCTCTTTTAGCAATCCACAAAATATTGGGCCTATTCCCTTCCATTTCAATCCACTTTGGATAGACTCCCCTATTTTTCCCTCCCTTGGTCATCAGCCTTGGACCATCCATGTTCATGGATCTCCAAACTATGCATGGGAAAGTAAATTAAATGAAGTAAATAAGGCATTAAAATATTGGGCAAAATATGGATATGTTCCCCCCGTCCAAGAAAGAGAAATTCGGGTAGAGGAGCTTGCTTCCATCCAACATCGAATAGAAGAAGAAGTATCAGATGTATTGTTAACCCAAGAAAGAGAAGTGCATCAAAGAATGCACTCGACAATGCGAAAAGAAGAAGAGAAATTGAGATTAAAATCGAGGATCTTATGGCTCAAACATGGAGACACAAACGCATCCTTCTTTCATAAACAAGCTCAACAATGGAGGAAAAAAATATAGTTAATAAAATACAAACGAACTATGGACAGAAGCTGGAATATCTCGAAAAGATCAAAGACGCAACAGTTCATCATTTTGAAGCCCTGTACAATCAAAATAATGGAGATTATGATTACTTCACTACCCAAGAAATGCTAGAACATATTCCATAATGCATAACAACTCAAGACAATCATTCCCTCATAAAAGAAATTGAGGAAATAGAAATTGTGCAAGCAATCTAGATCTTGGAACAAGATAAAGTCCCTGGACATGATGTTTTTTCAATAAGATTTTACAGACATTTATGGGACTTAATCAACCCATATCTCAGAAGAATGATGTTGAATCATACACTAAGAAAGAAGAATGTAGGTGGCGCAACAAACTCAATTTTCTTGGCTTTAATTCCAAAAAAAACAAACCCTTCTAGCTTTTCAAGATTCTGACCCATCTCTCTCTGCAATTCTTCCTACAAGATCCTCACAAAAATTATTACAAATCGTATCAAACCTTATCTATCCAAGTTGGTCTATCATAATCAAGGAAGATTCATAGAAAAAAAATAAATCACTTATAATATAGTCACGGTTTAGGAGGAAATTCACTCAAGAAGAAGCCACAAAGATAAAGACATGGTGATCAAGCTTGATATTGAAAATTCCTTTGATCACGTCAAGCACTCATTTCTATTCTCAGTTCTCAAAGCTTATGGATTATCTAAGGATTTCATATAATGGATAAAATATTGTATAACAACTCCTTGGATATCTCCAATGATCAACGGTTGACCAACCCACTTCTTCAAACTCACAGTCTGCAAATGACACCCTACTTTTAGGAGTCACTTCGGAAATCATTGCAAAATGGTTTAAGCAAATTCTAGATGCTTTTGTAGCAGATTCAAGAGACATTTAGACTTTCTTACAGTAGGCGGGAAGATCAACCTCTTTCTTATGAAGTTGAAGATAGTCTCTCTGAGTTTTTTGTACTTCTGAAAGCTGTGTTTACACAACGCTTTTTAATAAAAGTATCTTAACGGTTTTTGGAAAAATAAAATAAAATTGTGTGTATATATAAGTTATCTTATTTAAGACTCTATTCCAATATGTATCTGTGTGCAAGAAATAGACAAAAACCATATTTCAAAAGGAGCAAAATTAAACGATACTCCATAAAAGGAAGATGTAGGTTTTGTGCGAGTTAAGGTTTTAGATCATTAAGATAAGGCACTCTGATTAGTACTGTAGCGATCCGATAATGAATAGAAAATGTTAATAATATTATAATGTAACCCATCATAGATTCGAGTTTTGAGTTATCAATGTCAATACATTGGTGCATTTTAAACTGTTATAAAACTTAACAGGGATTATTATTGTTGTGATATATTGTTGGAAACACCAAAATAAAATATAAATGGTAGAAGAAAAGATATAAATTAAGGTAAAACAAGATAACAAAAATAAAATTCTCAAATCCAATGGGTAAGTTATTGATATTTTTTATTGTTCAGAGATAAAGATTACAATCTCTCCTTCCTATAATAATCTTACAAAACTTACATAAGCCTCTCAAGGCTAGACAAATATATATTGTTTTCAACATAAGGATCACTGTTATATGAACTGTCATTTTTAACGTCTTTTAATTATTGTCACAATTCCAACATATATAGCTTTGAAAAACAAAGTGGTGAGATATTTCCACCATTTCCTTCCTATAATAATCTTACAAAACTTACATAAGCTTCTCAAGGCTAAACAAATATATACAGTCTTCAACATAACTACCACTGTTATATGAACTGCCACTTTTAGCCTCTTTTAATTATTGTCACAATTCCAACATATATAACTTTGAGAATAGTGGTCCGATATTTCCACCATATATAACCAGAACAGTCGTCCCATATTTCCACCATATATAACCAGAACAATCATCCCATATTTTCAGTGTTCTGGTCCTTTGATTGTGTTTTGAATATCCCACCATTGTTTCATTTCTCAATGTTTTATTGTATTTGAAAACATTGTGAACTAGTTAGCTGCTTTGATGTAGAATGAGTTTTACCTTTTATTTTAAAGAAATATATTTAATTTTTTGATACAAAGAATAATTTCATATATTAGTTTATAGTGAAAGTAAATAAGGATAAAAAGATTTTATACATCAATTTAATGTCTAATTTAATATTAAACTTAAAATTAAATTATTATTATTATTCTCAAACTTAACACTACAAACCTAATAATATATTTTCTAAGTCACAAATACTATATATATACATGTATAAATATAAATAATATTAATGTGTTACAAATAGATAAACTATCTTATTTCTTATTTTCTTGATAAAAAAACTTATATAAAAAATATTTCTTATTTTGATAATAAAAAAAAGCCTATATAAAGAATCGGTAAATGATGATCGATCTCGATATTCGTCTTCAACTTACAATTTTTTAATATTATATAACTTCTGCTAGGGTTAATACATTTTCTATTTAAAAATAAATTTTTATAACCCCCACATATTTAAAATGATATTTTTATTATTATTTTTTTATGTTAGTAAGGGTATATGAAAAAAAACATTGTAAAAGTATTTGTTAAGAAATTTTATATCGATAAAGAAATTATAATAGCTATAAAGAATACTTTAGAAAGATTGTTGATATTGATATTATTTGTCTAGTTGAAACTTGGAAGCATGATGAGTCTAAGGTCCCTATCATAGAAGGATTTGTCTTTTGGTCGGCATGGAACAAAAAATCTCACCGTAGAGGTATAGGAGGCATAGTTTTTTATATTAGAAAGAGCATTTCTCCTCACATTCAACTTCATAAGATTGACCCTCTCAATCAGTACATTTGGATAGAAACTTCAGACACCAAAGCTAAGTAGATGTATATATCAATTTGCTATTTTGCACACCTATTAATTCTACTTTTTATAAGAAAAATAATCTAGATAACAATTGTCCCTATAATAATTTAGAACAACAAAACTTAGAAACATCCACGAACAATCGAAAATATTGTGGTTCTTCAGAAAACTTCTAACAATAAATTTATAGTTTGAAAAATGAAGGTAATATCCTCCTGCTAGGAGACTTTAATGATATGACTGCAACTAAACAAGATATTCTTTTAAGTATTGATTCCAACCATAATCCTTTATGGCTAGATGAGGACCTTGATTTATCTAATAGCTACAAAAGAAGCTCTGAAGACCTAATTGATAATTTGTTTGGTACTGAGTTGGTCAAGCTCTGCAGCTCTCAAGACCTAATAATTTGCAATGGAGTAATGAAGTAGCCAAACTCCAACCAGATGGAGTTATCTTTCAAGGTGTCCTATAAAAAGAATAATAGAACGACCAACACTTGGTATGATAAAGAATGTAAAATTGCTAGGAAAGCCATTAGGGATGCTTCTAATGAGTCTTTAAAACTCGATAAGATCATTACATACAAATCCCTAATTAAAAGGAAAAAAAGACACTATATCGAAAAAAGGCAAGAGAAACTTTCACAACTATATAAGATGGATCCTAAGAAGTTCTGGAGCCAAATTCTAAATCGCAATACTAAAGAAAATAATAGGATTCCCTTAAGGGACTATAATTCCTACCTTAAAATTCTTTACGAGTTCTCTAATGCCATGGACACCATTCCTATTATCCCTACAAAGGAAGAAGTTTTTTCTTTAGATGACATAGAGTTAGGGGTTAAGCGGCTTGCAAATGGGAAAGATAAGGAAAATGAAGGCTACCAAGCTGAAATTTTTAAAATCGGAGGGCCAATGCTTATCCCTCACATACACAAACTCTTCAATTTAGCAGTCAAGCATGGCTTCCATAAACCCTAGACACAAAGCCTCATTGTTCCTATTTTTTAAAATGGGGATAGAAACATTCCCTTTAATTATAGGACCATTATGATTAACCTGATTTTATCCAAGCTCTATGGAATTATTTGGAAAAGAAGATTATCCTTTGGCTAGAAAGTCACGGTAAAATAGATAAAAGCCAAGCTGGGTTTAGGAGATATCATTCAACTGTGGACCATATTGTTACCTTTAAGATCATTGTAGAGGAGTTCCACAATACTAAAACACATCTTTTTTGTTGTTATGTTGACTTTAGAAAAGATTTTGACATGGTTCCTAGGAAAAACCTTTGGAATAGGCTGGAAGAGATAAAAGTGCCTCTCGAGTTGAGGGCTGCTACAATAAGGATGTATGAGAACATTATTGCCAATTTTAAAAACATTGAGGTATGGTCAAAAGAGATTAACTGTAATATCAGAGTCAAACAAGGTTGTCCCTTGTCCCCTACCCTTTTTGGCATATACATTGACAAGTTAGAAGATTGCTTGGAAAAAGCAAGTTGTGTCAGCCCTACTCTCACTGGTATAGTCATCAATCATCTTCTTTATGTCGATGATATCGTTCTTATGGAAAAGAGTCCCCATGATCTTGAAAACCAATTAAGAATACTCAAGGATTTTTTCTCCAATATGTGTATGACTGTTAATACTGATAAGACTAAGGTCATGATTATTAAATCCAATAATATCCCTTATGATACCTTCATATATGACAACAACAACTTGGAGGAAGCGACTTCATTCAAATATCTTGGAATTGATATTCACCACAAGCTCAATTGGAATTATAGAATTGAGAAAAGGATTACTAGGGGATGGAAAACTTATTATGGGCTTGAAAACAATTGTAAATCAACTGATATTTAGAGTTGGGATAAGAAGAAACTACTCTTTGAGACTCTTTTTACACCTGTTATTCTTTATCGATGTGAAGTATGGGGCTGTAGTAACTCTCATGGATGCTGGAGAAAGATAGAGAAAATACAAATGAATTTTGTAACCTACAATATCAAAATTAAAGGAAATACGCCCTATCCCATCCTCCTCTTAGAAACAAGCCTCTGGCCAATTGAGAGCATGGCTATGACTAGATACCTAATATATAAGAACAAGTTAAACAACATGGAAGATAAGAGGCTTCCTAAAATTGCTTCAAAATCGAGTCATAAACACCATCGACTTAAGCGAGGATGACATAAAGATGCCTGGTCTTGGCTAAACTACTAGGGAATCATGGAAGACACCATTTTGTAGAATAAAGATACTATTAAAAAAATGTCAAATCAAAACTCAAGGAGAAAATGTGGTGTGATAAAGAATTAGAGGAAAAAAGAAAATTAAGGTATTATAAGGATGTAATCAACCCTAATCTAGAAGATCAAACTTATCTATCCATTTTGCCAAGTGTAAAGAAAAAAATCAACATTGCTAAGATAAGAACAAATTCTCATGAGCTCCATACTGAAATGTCATGGGATGAAAGAGTGTGTCACCTTTGTGACACTAAGAAGGTTGAAGATGAAAAGTATTTTCTCTTAGATTTTCCAGCCTATACCCATATTAGATCTCATTTTCAAAATATTTGTCACATTACCAACCTTCCTAACCTCTTAACTCAACAAAAATATAGTGATGTTGGAAAGCTTCTCTTAATGCTTTTCGATCACAAAAACAAAATTCTAAAGGATCGCAAGTAATTCGGTCTTAGTGGACGTTAATCATCATCATCATCATTTAAAGGAAAATATCCTTTTTATAACAAAAATATAGATTTCAAATGATATTTTTATATATTTTCCTAAAACAGTATAAAAATATTTGTCAAAAATATTTTTATTAATAAAATAAATATATTAATTATAAACCGTACCTTCAAACCATACCATTGATGATGATTGACAGATAAATGATAGTGATTGGTCTACTTTTTTTTTGGGATGTCAGTATAGGAGAGGTAGAGACTTATTATATATGGAAGGACAGACTCGAGCTGGGCCATGAATTTGTTGAGACACATTTGTAGGGGAGGATTCAAGATAGTGGTCTCAGTCCCTTCAGGAAGTTCAACTTGGGGTTCCAGAAGAGAAGGATGTAGACTGAGCACATTGGTCCAACGAAGATGATCATAGTGGCACGACGTCAACATGGTGGTTCCTTTCTGGGATTATTTTGGGACCCTAGGATTACATTTTTTGACAGATCAACTACTATTAGAGAGGAGAGCATGAGTTTCATATTTTCAGAGTTTACTTTTGGGAGGCCTAGGTGTGGTTTGTTAGAGGAGTGGTCTTGTGAGGATTTGACTATGTTTATGTAACTCATGATTGCTTGGATTACCAGGATACGTCAGGGGGATTCTTGTATTAGCACCTTGCAGACCAGTGCTATGAGTAGAGAGTGCTTCACATCATAAAAGCTAGTTTGGGATCCTGGTGACTTTACCACCTACAATATCCTCGTGTTCACATGGAGGGACTTTGTGCATTATATGTTAGGATATTGTCTAGATGATGCTTGGGTGATTGTAGTATGCTGGGGGAGTTGGAGTATTAGGGATTTTCCCTTTGATATTTGGGGACTAGGTGTCATGGATGCCTTATTACTTTGTGGCCACATAGAATCCTTCTGGATGTATGATTTTAGAGTTGGTTTGGGTGACTCCACTGAGATTAACTGGCAGGATATAATCCTTGATAATGGGGACATATCTTCGAGGAATTACAATTTGGAGTTGCAGGAGTGGAGGATGCAGTCCAGGTAGAAGGATCATATATTTATTATCAGAGTGGTGCAACAACAACATGACGAGTCATTTCTAGTGATGGCATGGGACCATGGGATTTCATGGGTTGATATTTTGGCAGTTGTTACATATGGGAGACTGATATGTTACTTTTGAGAGAATATGGAGGAGTGGATTAGTTTCCTAGAGGGGATATTCTATGAAGAGTGCACCGAGTCTTCATAGTACCTAATTGATCTAATGATATGTAACCTTCAGGAGGCCCCTCGTGTTAGCACATTGCAGGAAAATATTCTGGGTGATGGGTGCTCCACATATTTAAGAGTGGTTTGGGACCTGGGGATCATCGTTAGTTTTAGTTGGGTTCATTTTTTTGTTGATGCAGGAGAATCACCATCATAATTTAATAAGGCAGGGTGGAAGATGACACAACATCCAACGAAGTGCATTATAACTGGTTTGGATGCCAAGGAGGGAACGTCACTTTATGTTCTAGGAGATTGTAAATATATTTAATGCCTATAGGATTGTACATATTTTGAGAGGTGACTCATATCTGAATTGTAATTGTTCATTTATTGAAATAATCCTAGTGGTAGGATACTTTTAATTATGATAAGAAAGAACTAGAATAGTTTAGAGGGAAGGTTTGAGAAGCCCCTTCATGTATAAATAAATCTAATCTATGCCTAGAGGAGGATATTGTTATCACTACTAAGAGGTTGTTGGAAGTTGTTGTCATTTTTGTTGCTATTGCTGAATGTTGTTGAAGATATCTTGTAAATTATTGTTGAAGGAATATAGAAGAAGATAATTACTTTCAATTCCTTAGATGATGAATATTGTTTATCTCTGAGTAATTGGATAATGTTATGTTGTTTTCCTCTGTATTTTGTGTGTGTATGCATCAAAATGGTTGGTTGAATGAATCGTTGAAGTAATTTATAAGTTTCAATTGTTTCTCTTCTAAAATATCGGTGCAAGGAGTGCACAGTGCCAATGCAAGGAGTGGAGAGGCCGAACCATCTATAGGTTTAGAATCTCAGGAGAGATAGTGTAAGTTTTCACAAAGCAAGTGCAAGGAGTGCGCTTACACTCATAGCAGTGTAAAATCTCAAGAGGAGGGACGAAGTGCAAGGAGTGCATGGAGTCAACACTTTGCTAAGTGTTGTTAAATCTCAGGAGAGATAGCGTAGTGAGTGTGTAGGTGACTTTCAAAAGTCCCAAGCTCAGGAGAGAAGCGTAAAGTGTGCGCCAAAGTTTGAGTTATTTAGGTAATGAAGCTCAAGGAGGGATAGCGAGAGTAGATCCCCAAGTCCTTCATAATTTGTTTCTTCGACATTTTGAAGTTTGCCACAAGAATGCCCCAAAGCCTCGAAGCCCCAGAGTGAATCTACACTGTAGATTAGTAGGCGAGTGTATGTTGTTGGATCCCTAAGTAGTACGGTGATTAAGAACCCCGGGAAAAGTTATTCATTTTTGCATGGAGTGGAGAAACTACCGAATCCTAGAGTAAATCTTGACCATTAGTTGTCGGGTAAACGTGGACCGTATATTTCTGAGTCGTTCGAAATTTGACTATTTTGACTATTTTAAGTTGGGATTGTTTTGGCATCGAGAAGTCCTGAAGCCCCGGAGTCTGGAGTAACACAAACCATTGATCTGAGGGTAAACACCACCCATCATATCTGTGGATTTCGACCCTTCGCTAGTTCAAAAGTTTTAGTTGTGAAGTGTTGTATTGATAAATCCTCCAGATCGCCAAAGTTCCAAAGCGTTAGAGTTACCCATTTCAATTGAATCTTGAGGTCATGTGAGACTCTGTGAGAGAAAGAGGAACCTCACGAATAGAAAAAAAGTTTGTGGTACAAATTTTAAGGGTTTTGTGGGGACCCGAGATCCACATTGGATCTTGTTTAGTTCAATCCTAGACCAGGAGGTCGCGCGAGCCCTTAAGGGGGGTTTGCACCAAGTGGTATCAGAGAAGGAATAAGATTTTTGAGAATAAATATTTGGAATCATGTCATCGAGGAGAGGTAGAGAGAGAGTGTTAGTCAATGTAGTTATGGAGGAGGAAATGAGACAACTTCGTGCAAGGATGGATGCCATGGAAACAACATAAAGAAGAGGACCAGAGGCTGGTGATATTAGTGAGGCTGAAAGTGAAGATCTAGAAGAAGAAGAAGTTGTAGGAGAACAAGCAGCAGAGGAGAGATTGTAGAGAGATGTTTCCAAGCTGAGAACCAAAGCGAAGATGGAAGTTTCAATGTATGAAGTTAATTTGAATGTAGAAGAATTACTTGACTCGATAATTTCTTTAGACAAGTATTTTGATTATGAGGAGATTGATGATGAGAATAAAGTAAAGCATGCGGTGACCAGGTTGAAGGGACATGCAAATTTATGGTGGGACGAGTTACAAGATGATAGACGAAGGAAAGGTAAAACCAAAATTAAGAGTTGGGATAGAATGGTAGCCAAGCTCGAGGCTAAATTCATACCCAAATATTATCAGTTGAATCTGTTCATAAGGTTGTAGAATCTGAGACATAAAGGTTTGAC
>ML796849.1:587329-603491 GCA_009831015.1 Picea engelmannii
GGAAAATATGGAACATGTCTTGGGAATGTACATAAAACAAGAATGCAAGAGTTAGAGAAGATCACATTTCTGAGGCGCGACAGAGAAATGTGGAGGCAGAGATGAAGGCAAAAAAAACTGAAGAAGGAAGATCGCTCATGATGATGAAAGATCTTGTGAAGCCAGAAAAAGAGGTACGAGAACCATTCCAAAGAAACAATTTATTCAAAACTACTTGCAAGACCAGAGACATAGTATGCAAGGTGATCATAGGCAGTGGGAGCATTGGCAATTTAGTATCCATGGAGATGGTGGAAAAAATGAAGTTGGAGAAGAAAACACATACGATTCCATACAGGGTGTCGTTGTTGCAAAAGGGACATCAAGTTATGGTAAGTAGACAGTGTAAATTTGAGTTTATGATTTGTAGTTATAAGGATGAAGTTTTATGTGATGTCATACCTATGTATGTTTGTCATGTTCTGTTGGGGAGACCATGGAAATATGACATAAATGTCATACATGATGGGAGGAAGAATACTTATACCCTTGAGAAAAATGGGTGTAAACATATGTTGTTACCATTAGAAGATAAGGGATTCAAAGATGAGGCTAGTCCTAGTATACTTGTCATGAGTGGGAAGGGGATCTTTAAAGAAGTCAAGAAAGATAAGGAAATGCAACTTGTTGTTATAAGTAAGCCAAGAGTCATACTTATAAATACTTATATGAATAATTTTACTGTAGAAGTTCAACAATTACTGGATGAGTTTGTTGACATTGTGGTGGAGGAGTTGCCTCATACTTTGTTTCCCATCAAGAGTATTAGTCACCATATTGAACTTATTACGGGAACAAGTTTTCCGAATAAAGAAAGATACATATTAACCCCTTAGGAGAATGAAGAAATCAAGGAGTAGGTCCAAGAGTTGTTGGACAAAGGTCTGATCAAAGAAAGTTTGATCCCGTGTGCAATACCAACTGTGTTGAGTCCAAAGAAAGATGGAGGTTGGATAATGTGCACATATTGCAGATCCATCAACAATATAACCATCAGGTATAAATTTTCTTTACCCATAATGGATTATTTTGATGGATTGTTCGAGCGGAGCTAGTTGTTTTTACAAAACAGATTTGAAAAGCAGCTACCATCAGATA
The DNA here is from genome assembly GCA_009831015.1 of Picea engelmannii. Taxonomy (NCBI): domain Eukaryota; kingdom Viridiplantae; phylum Streptophyta; class Pinopsida; order Pinales; family Pinaceae; genus Picea; species Picea engelmannii. Next base: position 588,467 of record ML796849.1, read on the forward strand.
AGAATGAGAGAAGGAGATGAATGGAAGACAACATTAAAAACAAATGAAGGATTGTATGAGTGGATTTTTATGCCATTTGGCTTAACAAATGCTCCAAGCACATTCATGATATTGATGAATAAAGTGCTCAAAGAGTTTATTGGGAAGTTTGTAATTGTCTATTTAGATGATATTCTAGTTTTCAGTAAGACTGAGGAGGAGAATTTAAGACACTTGAAGATGGTGTTCAGGAGGTTGCAGCAAGAAACGATGTTGGTAAATCTGAATAAGTGTTATTTTATGAAGACATAAGTTTTATATTTTGGATTTGTAACATCTTCAAATGAATTGAAGATGGATCTAGAAAATGTGAGGGCGATAAGAGAGTGGCCTTCTCCAAGAAGTGTGGTTGAAGTAAGAAGTTTTCATGGGTTAGCGATTTTTTACAGGAAATTCATTGGGAATTTTAGCAATATTGGTGCACCCATACCAGATACTATAAAGAAGGAACATGGATCTTTTGACTGGACAAAAGAAGTAGAGAAAGGATTTAGGGTGTTAAAAGAAAAGATAACCAAACAACCTATATTAATTATTCCAGACTTTAGGAAGACCTTCCAAGTCAAATGTGATGCAAGTGGTGATCTAGGTGGACATCGGTGGCCACCCACCTATTCCACTAGCTCAAAAAACATTTTTCCACCTTGGCAGTTTTTCAACAGTTTTTTGGGTTCCAAACTTTCGGGGTCGTTTTGAGGCCCTAAACGACGTTTTTTAGGGATTTGGGGCCTGGGTGACTGTTAAACGCACTAAGCTGGGCCAATTGAAAATCGTTCTTCTCGATTAGACCTTTCCAACAAGATATTGTGCACCTAAAATGAAGATCGTATGCAAAAGTTACAACCCCAAGAAGTTGATGTGCTAACTTACCCAAACAGGGCCCACATGACTTTTGGCATTTCATCTCCGAGGGTTTGGGTTTTGGACGTATAGGATTTTTGACATTCCTGTTTATTGTCAAAAGGCCTTTAGAGCCTCATTGTAATCATCTTCTTGCGAATGAGCGCAATCGTCACATCTCTTCTCAGAGATAAGCCACCACCATTCCAACAAGCTTGTTTTCCGCTGCATTTTACAGTTTCAACTTATTTCCTTATTAAATAGAAAACCAATTTTATTGTATCTTTGTTATTCTCTCTTAAGAATATTTTAATAATATGTATTCATTTTGTTCTGCTCATAAAATCCAGATCAGTGGTATCAAAGCAGTATTCTCCTTGTCGTCTTAATGCATGTCCCCAATGAGGTCAGGGTATAAAGAATTGGGTCTCGAGCTTGTTTCTCTTGAGGACAAAATATCTCGCACACCCAAGCGACCTCTCTTGGCAGGAGAAAATAAATATGAAGGGATAGGAGATGCTTTCAAAAATTTTCTTGAGGAATCCCTCATGCAACAGAGGAATGAGATGATGGATAGTTTCGCACAAATCCTTCGGTGACTACCAACATGCGATGCATCTTCATTAAGCAGAGGCGTCGCCCCCTTCAAGGTACAAATCAACTTCTATATTCCTATATTTGAAGGTCAGATAGACACAAATGTTGTAGACAAGTGGTTGAATCTACTATACGAGAATTGTTTTGTCCATCACTTTTCGAATAGAGAAAATATTACTTTTTCACTCCTCAAAGACATTCCCGATGTCAAAGATTGGTGGGAAACGTTCTGTGAGCAAAAGGAAACAGAGGAAACCTCATTATTTACAGTCATGACCACCTGGGAATATTTCAAGGATGATATTAAGGAACAATACTACCCTGTTGAAAGTTATGACGACTTGTATACCAAATGGACCATACTGCAGCAAGAAAGAGACCAAGAAGTGCTAGAGTTCACAAATATCTTCCATACCTTGCGCACCAAGATGGGTATTAAATATTTGGAGTGACATATGGTGCTCAAGTATCGTGGTGCTCTGCATAGATACATCTAGACTGAAATGGAATTTATGGACATCTCATCCTTGGGCGCGGCCTACTGATATGCCATCAAAATCAAGCAGAAGATCAAACAAAAGATGTGACAATTTGGGCCTGGGAACCCCTCATAGCAAAATCTAGGAAAGGGTGACCCCAACCCACATAAATAATCTAGGATATTTTCATCGTGACTTATAAAGAATTGTATTAAATGAGCATCAATTAAAGTGCACCATTAAAGAAGGGAAATTTAGAAATGAAGAGACATAAGCATTAGATATGAACACAAAAAATTGATAACGGAGTTCGTCCCTGATATTATAAAGAGCATTTCTCCTCACATTCAACTTCATAAGATTGATCCTCTCAATTAGTACATTTGGATAGAAACTTTAGACACCAAAGCTAAGAAGATGTATATAGCAATTTGCTATTTTGCACCTATTAATTCTACTTTTTATAAGAAAAATAATCTAGATAACAATTGTCCCTATAATAATTTAGAACAAAAAAACTTAGAAACGTCGATGAACAATCGAAAATATTGTGGTTCTTCCGAAAACTTCTAACAATAAATTTATAGTTTGAAAAATGAAGGTAATATCCTCCTCCTAGGAGACTTTAATGATAGGACTGCAACCAAACAAGCTACTCTTTTAAGTATTGATTCCAACCATAATCCTTTATGGCTAGATGAGGACCTTGATTTATCTAATAGCTACAAAAGAAGCTCTGAAAACCTAATTGAGAATTTGTTTGGTACTGAGTTGGTCAAGCTCTGTAGCTCTCAAGACCTAATAATTTGCAATGGAGTAATGAAGTGGCCAAACTCCAACCAGATGACTTGTATTCACGGGCTAGGTAGTAGTGTTGTAGATTATGTGATATCTGATATCCCAGTTTCCAACCAAATAGCAAATTTTGACCTTTTAAATGACCATGAGCTGATCATAAACCTTTAATCCTAACTCTAAATGTTTCCATGCATAGGGGCGTCATTGAAGAGAATTCTGGTAATCAAGGGAATTTGCGCTTTGACAAAAGTAAAGTTGACATTTTCTTAAAGGATTTAAATAGTAAATTAAATATCCTAACTTATAAGGACAACATTGAAGAACTCTATCATAATTTTACAACTATCCTTTTCACTTCTATTAACAAGTTCTCTTTCGATGTGTCCTATAAAAAGAATAATAGAACGACCAACACTTGGTATGATAAAGAATGTAAAATTGCTAGGAAAACCAGTATGGATGCTTCTAATGAGTCCTTAATACTCGATAAGATCAATACATACAAATCCTTAATTAAAAGGAAAAAAAAGGCACTATATCAATAGAAGGCAAGATCAACTTTCACAACTATATAAGCTGGATCCTAAGAAGTTCTAGAGCCAAATTCTAAACCACAATACTAAACAAAATAATAGGATTCCCTTAAGGGACTGGAATTCCTACCTTAAAATTATTTACGAGTTCTCTAATGCCATGGACACCATTCCTAGTATCCCTACAAAGGAAGAAGTTTTTTCTTTAGATGACATAGAGTTAGGGGTTAAGCAGCTTGTAAATGGGAAATTTAAGGACATTGAAGGCTACTAAGTTGAAATTTTTAAAATCGAAGGGCCAATTCTTATCCCTCACATACACAAAATCTTCAATTTAGCAGTCAAGCATGGCTTCCCTGAACCCTATATGCAAAGCCTCACTGTTCCTATTTTTAAAAATGGGGATAGAAACATTCCCTCTAATTATAGGACCATTATGATTAACCCGATTTTAGCCAAGCTTTATGGAATTATTTTGGAAAAGAAGATTATCCTTTGGATATAAAGTCACGATAAAAGAGATAAAGGCCAGGTTAGGTTTAGGATATATCATTCAAATGTGGACCATCTCGTTACCTATAAGATCATTGCAAAGGAGTTCCACAATACTAAAACCAATCTTTTTTGTTGTTTTATTGAATTTAGAAAATATTTTGACATGGTTCCTAGGAAAAACCTTTGGAATAGGTTGGAAGAGATAAACGTGCCTCTCGAGTTGAGGGTTGCTGCAATAAGGATGTATGAGAATGTTATTGCTAAGTTTAAAATCATTGAGGTATGGTCAAAATATATTAACTACAATATCAGAGTCAAACAAGGTTGTCCCTTGTCCCCTACCTGTTTTGGCATATACAATGACAAGTTAGAAGATTGCTTGGAAAAAGCAAGTTGTGTTAGCCCTACTCTCACTGGTATAGTTATCAATCATCTTCTTTATGCCAATGATATCGTTCTTATGGAAAAGAGTCCCCATGATCTTGAAAAAAAACTAAGAATCCTCAAGGAATTTTTCTCCAATATGGGTATGACTGTTAATACTGATAATACTAAGGTCATGATTATTAAATCCAATAATATCCCTTATGATACCTTCATATATGACAACAACAACTTGAAGGAAGTGACTTCATATGAATATCTTGGAATTGATATTCAACACAAGCTCAATTGGAATTATAGCATTGAGAAAAGGATTATTAGAGGATGGAAATCTTATTATGGGCCTGAAAACAATTGTAAATCAACTGATCTTTGGATTTGGGATAAGAATAAACTACTCTTTGAGGCTCTTGTTACACTTGTTATTCTTTATCGATGTGAATTTTGGGGCTATAGTATCTCTCGTGGATCCTGGAGAAAGATAGAGAAAATACAAATGAATTTTGTAACCTATATATCAAAATTAAAGGAAATATGCCCTATCCCATCCTCCTCTTAGAAACAAGCCTCTCCCCCAATGAGAGCATGGCTATGACTAGATACCTAATATATAAGAACAAGTTAAACAACATGGAAAACAAGAGGATTCCTAAAATTGCTTCAAAATCGAGTCATAACCACCATTGACTTAGGCGAGTATGGCATAAAGATGCTTGGTCTTGGTTAAACTACTGGGGAATCATGGAAGACACCATTTTGTAGAATAAAGATACTATTAAAAAAAATGTCAAATAAAAATTCAAGGAGAAAATGTGGTGTGATAAAGAGTTAGAGGAAAAAAGAAAATTAAGGTATTATAAGGATGTAATCGACAATAATCTAGAAGATCAAAATTATCTATCTGTTTTTCCAAGTGTAAACAAAAAAATCAACATTTCTAAGATAAGAACAAATTCTCACGAGCTCCATAGTGAAACTGGGTGTTGGTCAATTACTAAAATGCCATGGGATGAAAGAGTGTGTCACCTTTGTGACACTAAGAAGGTTGAAGATGAAAAACACTTTCTCTTAGATTTTCCATCCTATACCCATATTATATCTCATTTTCAAAATATTTGTCACACTACCAACCTTCCTAACCTCTTAGCTCAACAAAAGTATGGTGATCTTGGAAAGATTCTCTTAATGTTTTTTGAGCACAGAAACAAAATTCTAAAGGATCGCAAGAAATTTGGTCTTAGTGGATGTTAATCATCATCATCATCATCATCATTTAAAGGAAAATATCCTTTTTATAACAAAAATATAGAGTTCAAATGATATTTTTATATGTTTTCCTAAAATAGTATAAAACTATTTGTCAAAACTATTTTATTAATAGAATAAATATATTAATTATAAACCATACCGATGATGATGATTGATAGAGAAATGATAGTGATTGGTTTGCTTTTTTGTTTGGGATGTCAGTATAAGAGAGGTAGAGACTTACTATATATGGAGGGACAAACTTGAGGTGGACCATGAATTTGTTGAGACACATTTGTAGGGGAGGATGCAAGATAGTTGTCTCAGCCCCTTCAGGGAGTTCAAATTGGGGTTACAGGAGAGAAAGATGCAAACTGGGAACATTGGTTCAACGACGATGATCAGAGTGGCACACCATCAACATGAGGGTTCCTTTCTGGGATTATTTTGTGACCGTAGGATTACATTTTTTGATAGATCAACTACTATTAGAGAGGAGAGCACCAGTTTTGGATTTTCAGAGTTTAATTTTGGGAGGCCTAGGTGTAGTTTGTTAGAGGAGTGGTATTGTGAGGATTTGAAAGATTTTATGTAACTCATGATTTCTTGGATTATCAGGAGAATTCAGGTGGATTCTTATATTAGTACCTTGCAGACTAGTGCTATGAGTAGATAGTGCTTCACATCATAAAAGCTAGTTTGGGATCTTGGTGACTTTACCACCTACAATATCCTTGTGTTCACATGGAGGGAATTTGTGCATGATATGTTAGGATATTGTCCATATGATGATTGGGTGAGTGTAGTACGCTGGGAGTGTTGGATTATTAGGGGTTTTCCCTTTGATATTTGGGGACTAGGTGTCATGGATGACTTATTAGTTTGTGGCCACATAGAATCCTTTTGGATGTATGATTTTAGAGTTGGTTTGGGTGACTCCACTAAGATTCACTAGCAAGATATAATCCTTGATAATGGGGACATATCTTCGAGGAATTATATTTTGGAGTTGTAGGAGTGGAGGATGCAGTCCAAGTAGAAAGATCAGATATTTATGATCAGAGTGGTGCAACAACAACATGATGAGTCCTTTCTGGTGATGGCATGGGACCATGGGATTTCATGGGTTGATAGTTTGGCAGTTGTTACAGATGGGATACTGATATGTTACTTTCAAGAGAATATGGAGCAGTGTATTAGTTTCCTAGAGGGGATATTCTATGAAGAGTGCACTGAGTCTTCATAGTACCTAATTGATCTACTGATAGGTAACCTTCAGGAGGTGCTCATGTTAGCACATTGTAGGAAAATTTTGTGGGTGATGGGTGCTCCACATATTTAAGAGTGGTTTGGGACCTGTGGATGATCATTAGTTTTAGATGGGTTCATTTTGTTGTTGATGAAGGAGAATCACCATCATCATTTAATAAGGCAGGGTGGAAGATGACACAACATCCAACGAAGTTCATTGTAACTGGTTTGGATTCCAAGGAGGGAATCCCACTTTAATTTTGAGACCTTGTAATTAAACATCCCATGAGATCTTCAGGATAGATCCTTTGTATATGCTCTAGGATATTGTAAATATATTTAATTCCTATAGGATTGTACATATTTTGAGCAGTGATGCATATCTGGATTGTAATTGTTCATTTATTGAAATAATCCTAGTGGTAGGATGCTTTTAATTATGATAAGAAAGCACTAGAATCGTCTAGAGGGAAGGCTTGAGAAGCCCCTTCATGTATAAATAAATGTAATTTGTGCCCAGAGGAGGATATTGTTATCACTAATAAGAGGATGTTGGAATTTGTTGTCATTTTTATTGCTATTGCTGAAGGTTGTTGAAAATATCTTGTAAACTATTGTTGAAGGAATATAAAAGAAGATAATTACTTTCAATTCCTGAGATGTTGAATATTGTTTATCTCTAAGTAATTGGATAATGTTAGGTTGTTTTCCTCTATATTTTGTGTGTGTATTCATCCAAATGGTTGGTTGAATGAGTCATTGAAGTAATTTATAAGTTTCAATTGTTTCTCTTCTAAAATCTCCGTGCAAGGAGTGCATAGTTCCAATTCAAGGAGTGTAGAAGCCGAACCATCTATAGGTTTAGAAGCTCAAGAGAGATAGTGTAAGTTTGCATCGAGTGAGTGCAAGGAGAGCACCTACACTCATAGTAGTGTAAAAGATCAAGAGTAAGGACAAAGTGCAAGGATTGCACAGAGTCAACACTTTGCTAAGTGTTGATAAAGCTCAGGAGAGATAGCACAAGGAGTGTGTAGGTGACTTTCAAAAGTCCCAAGCTTAGGAGAGAAGCACAAAGTGTGTGCCAAATTTTGAGTTATTCAGGTAACAAATCTCAAGGAGGGATAGTGACAGTAGATCCCCAATTTCTTCGGAATTCATTGCTTCGACATTTTGAAGTTGTTTGTCACAAGAGAGCTTCGAAGCCTTGAAGCCTTGGAGTGAATCTTCGGGAATTTCTCTACTCCGCACAATAATGACTAACTTCTACCAGGGTGTCAAATCATCGAACTACTCAGGGATCCAATGACTTACACTCATTCGTTGATCTACAGTGTACATTCACTCTGATGCTTCAAGGTTTCAGGGCTCTCTTATGACAAACAACTTCAATTTGTTGAACCAACGAATTCTTAAGGACTTGGGGATATACTCTCGCTATCCCTCCTTGAGATTTGTTAAGTTGGGAATGAATCTCCTCCAATACTGGATTTCACCTAATAAGCTTCGAACTTCGTTTACACTTTTCGGCTCATGCCAATTTACAATTACATCAATTTTGGAAGGGTCAATTTTCAATTGTCCTCCTCCTAGAATATGACCTAAGTATACAAGTGCAGTCTTGGAAAATTCACATTTAGACAATTTTACATACAACTTTTCCCTTTGCAAAGTATCCAATAGTTTCTTTACATACCTCACATGCTCATCCCATGTCCCGCTAAAAATAAGAATGTTGTCTAAATATACAATAAAAAAGTTAGCTATGAAAGGCCTGAATACATCATTCATCACACACATGAAAGTTGTTGGAGCATTAAAAAGCCCAAACAACATAACCACCCACTCAAAAAATCCCTGTTTGGTTTTAAAGATAGTTTTCCATGCATCCTGTTCTGTGACTCTGATTTGATGATATCCGCTTCACAAATCCAACTTAGTGAAATAGACAACATTCTTCAATTGATCAAGTAAATCATCTATGCGAGGAAGAGGGTATCGATTTTTCACTGTGATTTTATTTAAGGCCCGATAATAGACAAACATTCGCCATGTGCCATCCTTCTTTGGCACCATCACGATCGGAGAACCACAAGAAGATGAAATGGGCTGATAACCCCTTAACCCAATAAGCCTTGTACCTTCTTATTGATCTCTGTCATATCCATAATTGACATTCTGTACATGCCCACATTAGGCAAAGGAGAATCCTGTTGAACATGTATCTCATGTTGGATTTCCCTCTTAGGAGATAATCCATCCGGTTCCTGAAAAATATCATCATACTTAGAAACAATATCAATTAATTCATTTTTATAAGATGGATCACACCCTTGGAAAACATTGGATGTCTCGACATATTTCTCTCTGATGACCATGAGTACATATCTCTTATTAGTGTTTATGAGTCTTTTCATTTTCCCTGCACTAACAAGTGTTGTATTTACCCTCATGTTGTGAGATCTAACAATATATTCCTCTCCTCCCTTAATAAAGTGGTATTTTTTCTCATGTTGAAAGAAGACTGGTTTTCTATCATAAAGATAAGTACTTCCCAACACTATGCCACATATATCAAGTGGTACAACATCCAAATCAACTTCATCAATCAATTTTGAAGCAATAGCAAATCTTATCCTACATTGTTTGGTGACATTAAGTTTTGCTTTGTCGCATACCCAACCAAGAGGATAAGGTTTCATATGTGGTTTCATTTCAAGACCCATTTTCTTGACAAGTGCTTCAGATATTAAGTTTACTTGGGAACCGAGATGAAATAATGTATCTATCTTAGTATGCTTAGATACAACTCTTATGTGAAATAACTCATTCCTCTTTCGTTCATCAACATGAGATTCATCATTGGAACTAGAACTAGCATGAAGAGAGTCTTTACCTTGTACTCCAACCACTGTGATATTTCCTTCATCTCCTAAATCAAAACCAAGATCTTGTTGTACTGTAGCAACGATCTTTGTCTTCCCCTTTCCATTGAACCGTTTCAGTTTCTTTTCCGGATGCAGTTTCCAACAATGTTCTTCATTGTGACTACTCTTCTTGCAATGAGTGGAAGATGGTTTTCCTCCTTCTCTCGTCACTGTAGCGTTCTTGTCCTTCCTTTTAAACTTATTAAAAGTCTTATATGGGAAATTGGAAGGTTTCTTTGTGGGATGTTCTTGAACATGTTTCCCCCTCTTCTCTAGGTGAGTGGTTTGTACACAAACTTCGTCAAGACTAGTGGGGTTAAATAAGAGAAAAGTATGTTGAATATAAATGTGAAGTGCACTAATATACTTCATTAAAGTCTCATAAGAATCTAAAGGAATGTTCAATGAAATATCTTTCTTCCTAAATTATTTTGTGAAACTTTGTACAATTTTTCCTTTAATTTTCCTTAAGGATTGGCATTCCATCATTGCTTTATGTAAATACCCTAATGGATAAAATTTCTTCCTGATTGCTGATTTAAATTCCAACCATGAGAAGAGAAGCTTACCACACTTAATTTTGTCTTGAAGATTTCTCTCCCACCATACGAGAGCAGTGCCTTCCAACCGAAGAGAAGCCAATTGCACTTTAACTTCCTATTCATCAATATGCTGGAAACAACAATACACTTCAACATGTCGGATCCAATTATCTAACTTTTTAGGATTAGCATCTCCATTAAACATAGGTAAAGAAAATTTTACATCAAGCTTTAATAATGGTTTCTTAAAAGAGGCCTTATGGCTAGAATGATGAGAATGCTCAGAGGAAGAAGAACTAGAAATCGAAGGTGAAGATGGAGGCTCAGGAGGATCTCCTCCATCCCCTTGGTTTACCGAAGCATCATCATATGCATGTGCTTCATTTTTCTTCCCTTTCTTCTTCATCCTCTTCTCGTAATCTCCATAAATTCGCTCAACCATTTATGACATGCGATAAAACACCATGTGAAAGTTTTTCTCCTGTTCATCACGCTTGTCCTCTTCTTCCATTTTCTTCCTTATGGATACACGACCAAATTTGGGATTGACAGTCTTTAGATTTACTTCATCCTTCTTATGCTTGGCCCTAGTAAGAATTCACACTCAACAATTCAAGTCAAAGATGACTTCTCTGATACCAACATAATCTAGGATGTTTTCATTGTGACTTATAAATAATTGTATTAAATGAGCATAAATTAAAGTGCACCATTAAAGAATGGAAATTTAGAAATGAAGAGACATAAGCATCATATCTGAATAGAAAAACTTGATAACGGAGTTCATCCCTAGTGGACTACATCTCTGGGTCCTGATCTCAAATGGGTAGGCTCTTTTATTAACTCAGCAAGGGAATTTGGAAAATACATGAATATATCTCATTCTGAAATCAAGCTACAAAAATAATGCTCAGATCAGAAAAAAAAAACATCACCATTGGATTCATGGCATTGAATTACCCAAAAATGACTATCTCCACGCTCCGATCTGACTCTGGAACTCCTATTCCCAAGAGAAAATCTGTCTTGGTTTTTGTGCCTGCTGCAGCCTACAATAATGACATAACTTGTCTTGAAATCCATGCCCGCGGATGTACGAATGAAGGTCCCCTGGTGGCTGGAGAACTTGTCTTTAAAACCTTTTTCAGTGGACAAATATAACAAGGTGACCGTTGGGCGGATTGGTATGAGTGCTAGAGTTAAGGCATAGGTTATGGGGAGGTCCTGGGGTCACACCCCACGAGCTCAGATTTTGGTTATATAGTTATAACACTGGCTAAATTTAGTGAGCAGTCTCTACATTTGGCAGTAGTCACGATATATGGTGGACCTCCACCAGATTTGGCGAGGTCCCGCCGTTATATAATTTTGAATTTTCGGATATGGGTTGTCCTTGAGCAAATCGGGGATGCCACATGTCGCCCGCTGATTAGGCCATATGAAATATCCTCGTTAGTCCACTTGGCTACTCGGTGTCACACCTAGTCATTGTATGAGACATGTGGAGCTCCCTGGATGGTGCCACATGGTGTCTCCTACGGGTGGCACATGGCACTTTTTGATTGGCCCACGTGGACCCCTGAAAAGTCCAATGGCGAGTGACATGTGGAAGCCTGTGCTGCTGCCACATGGAACGATGATGTCATCATCCATATGATGAAGTCACCCTTCCATGTCAGTTGCTGACATCATGATGACGTCAACAATACAAACGATGAGGTGTCCTCTGTTGACTAGTCCTGGTTGACCGCATCTTTGACTGTGGATATCTTTCAAACTGTAACTCCATTTGACGAGCCATTTGCGCCGTTAGAAATATTGTGACGTTCTCTTTGCCATCATGCCATTTTCACTGAGTTTTGAGAACTTTGAATTTTTCCCTTTCTCTATTTGCTGAAGCCATTCTGAGCATTCTGAGTTGCCTCTGTGAGTTCTGAGTTATTCTTAGCCTTCTCTGGATACTTTTTGGATCAAGAACAAAGGATAGAGAAAATATGGAAAGTATCAAGACAACCAGTCCAAGCTGCAAGCAAAGAAGCACACTAGAAATACAAAGAACGATACCAGGAAGTGGTGCAACTTCCATAACAACCCTTGGCATAACACTGTTGATTTCCACTCAAAGCAATCACTGGTGGATGAAGTGAAAGCCTATGAATTAGATTTAGGTTCTGATTTTGAGTCAGAAACAAAAAGGGAAAGATGGATCATTGACGTGGAACCCAGTGCCATCGTTGTTACCACCAAGCTCCATCGTGGTGAACCAGACGAGCCAGAAGAAGGTGCGTGCCTCTTCCATTCACAGATGTGGGTAAAAGGCACCCCACTGCACTTCATCGTTGATAGTGGTATCCATAAGAACCTCATCTCAATAGAGGTCATCAAGTGCCTGGCCCTCCCGACAACGCTACACCCGCAACCCTACACCATTGGATGGCTCCGCCAAGGAAGTGATCTCCACATCAACCAACAGTGTCGACTGTTGTATGACAACAAGCCTTTCAATGATGAGGTATTGTGTGATGTTTCTCCTCTCGAAGTTTGTAATGTTCTTTTGGGCCAACCTTATTTATGGAAACATCATGTTGTATATGAGTCTAGGCCTCGTAGTGTTATTATTACTTTGAACAAAAAATTGTACAGGATACTCGAGGCAGTCCCTCCTAGTGATATTTCCTTGATCTTTTCCAAGCAATGCAGGAAGGTCATCTCTCAGATAGAGAAATTTGTCTTCTTCATGATTATCTCTCAGAGTGAGCGAAATATTTCAACCACATCCAGGGCCTTAGCGACCTACCTCTCCACACAAATGAAGCAAGTGGATAAGGTTTGGAAGAATACTCATATATCTTCTCCTCTCCTACCGGGGTACCTCTGCACTACCAGGTCAAGCATCCCATCGATCTGACCCTAGGCACACTGCCACCCAATGGGACAGTCTATCATCGCTCTCTGTTAGAAAAAAAGGAGATCAAGAGGTATATCCAAGAAATTCTTCACAAGGGGCACATCCATCCCAACTCATCACCTTGTGGGATCCCAATCATGTTGGTGCAGAAGAAAGTCGAGATCTGGCGACTCTGCATTGATTACCGAGCCATGAATAAAATCACAGTCTGAAAGCAGTACCAGATTCCCCGAATCGATGACCTCCTTGATCAACTCACCGGGGAAAAATACTTCAATAAGATTGATGTGAAGTCTGGATACCACCAGGTCCCAATAGAATAGACAGATGTATGGAAGACCGCCTTCAAGTCAAAATAAGGTCTTTTTGAATGGTTGGTCATGCCCTTTGGTTTGACAAATGCTCCAACAACTTTTATGAGGATGATGGAAGATATCCTATGAGCCTTCACCAATACTTTTGTAGTGTTGTATCTGTATGAAATACTCATCTAAAAAAATACTTGGGCGGAACACTTGCAACATATTTAGAAGGTTTTGGACACCCTGCGACAACACAAACTATATGCAAACTTGGAAAAATGCTCCTTCGGCATGGACATGGTCCATTACTTAGGATAAATCGTTGATCAACATGGTGTGCATGTGGATCCAAACAAGATCTAGGTCATCTGTGACTTCCCATCCCCAACCACAATCACCGAAATTTAGAGCTTCTTGGGCCTCACCAATTTCTATCGCAGGTTAGTGTTGGGATTCTCTCATATCGCATGGGCCCTCAGCCAAGTAACCAGGGGTGGCGGTAAGGAAAAATTTGTGTGGGGCCTATGCCTACAACAATCCTTCAATGACTTGAAGAATCATTTGTGCTCATCCCCAATACTCTCATTACCATACCTGCAACATCCCTTTGATATCGAGATAGATGCTCCAGACTATGTTGTGGGCGCCGTTCTCACTCAACATGGCCACCCCGTGGCATATCATAGTGAGACATTATCAAATGTTGTCCGTAAATACCCTACTTATGAAAAATAAATGTACTCCATTGTAAAACCATTCTGCTAGTGTAGACATTACATTCTTGGGAAGGAGACAATCATCCACACTGATCACAAGCCACTACATTTCATGCAGACCCAATGAAAATTGTAGAATGATTGCCATTAGAAGTGGTCCACGTACTTACAACAGTTCCAACTCAAAATCAAGTATAAAACATGAAGTACTAACCGAGGTTTTGATTTCCTTAGCCGACCTCTAGTTGCAACACTGATCCGAAATCGGATCCAGAAGCCTGACATGGCTTGAAAAATGCTCAAAAATGAAAGTGCTCAGAATCTGACGAAACCAATGCCATTGCGTCCGTCTCATCTTCCAATGCCATTGCGTCCGTCTCATATTCCAATGCCATTGCGTCCATCTCGTCTTCCTGATTCCGGAGGTATATTTACTTTGTTAAATGGGCTCCGTATGTGAAAGTTATCGCATTCTGATCGGAAGCCCAAACAGGTAAACAGTCAAAGGTCAACTGGTCAAAAAGTCAATGCTAATGACATCAGCATGCTGACTGTGCAGGAGATGATGTGGAACTCTCTGGCTGATGGTGATTGGGCAGGTTCGATGACAAGGCAGACATGTGGCAGGCAACTGGACCAGTCAATAACTGACAAGTGGCATTAATCTGGCAAATGGGGAGATGCCACGTGGCCCAGTCATGGGCAGCCACGTGGCACCCAATCATCAGTTGAAGTGGCATGTTTCAAAAAATTGTTTGGGGTCCATGGGATTTGAACCCATGACCACCACCAAGCCCAACACCTTAAGGTGAAATGGTCTTTTACCAATACACCAAATTATTGCTTATGATATAAAACCTACAATATGAAATATATTGCAAAGTATTGAATGGAGAGGGGCCAACACTTGGCCATATGAACCCATATGGCCCTGTCAAGGGGGCGCGTGCTGGGAAAAAGGGGGATTAT
>ML796849.1:603591-633027 GCA_009831015.1 Picea engelmannii
TCCTAACCTCTTAACTCAACAAAAGTATGGTGATCTTGGAAAGCTTCTCTTAATGCTTTTCGAGCACAGAAAAAAAATTCTAAAGAATCACAAGTAATCACTTACCCTCTTAAGGTCCAATAGACCAATTAGGTCTTAGTGGACGTTAATCATCATCATCATCATCATAGAGAGAGATTATAAAAAGATTATTTTTTAAATACAAAATGCATTGATTCCAGCAGAGGTTTTATAATATTAAAAATTTGAAAATTGAACACTCGTATAAAGATTGATCATCATTTACGGCTCTTTATATAGGTTTCTTTTACCAAGAAAATAAGAAATAAATTTATATATTTGTAACACATTAACATTATCTATATTTGTAGATATATATACTATATATAGTATTTGATATTTATAAAATATATTATTAGATGTGTAGTGTAATAAGCTTGAAAATAATAATAATAATTTAATTTAAGATTAAGTTAGACTTAAATTGATACATAAAATCAATTTTTTTTTTATTCATTCACTTTACTAAAAACTTGTATATATAAATATACTTTTTATATAAAAAAATTAAATATACTTCTTTGAAATAAAGGTAAAACTATTCTACATAAAAACAATTAACTAGCTCACAATGTTTTCAAATATAATAAAACATTGAAAAATGAAACAATGGTGGGATATTCAAAACACAATCAAAAAGGACCAACACACTAAAATATGGGATGATGACTATTTTATATAATGGAAATATCATAACATTGTTCTCAAAGTTATATATTTGGAAATGTGACAATATAGTGAAAATATCAGACCATTGTTCTCAAAGTTATATATGTTGGAATTGTAACAATAATCAAAGGAGTCTAAAAATAACAGTTTATGTAATAGTCATAGTTATGTTAAAGACAATGTATATGTTTAGCCTTAAAAAACATATGTAAGTTTTCTAAGTTTGATATGAAAAAAAGATTATAATCTTTATCTCTGAGTAATAAAAATATCAATAACTTATGCCGTGCATGTTTTATTGTGAGAATTTATTTTTATTATCTTGTTTTACCTTTTCCTTAGAAATGAGTTTGTACTTGATTTATATTTTTGTGAGAATTTATTTTTATCATCTTTTTGCACGTCCTTTTTCCTACATCACCGATACACAGTTTTATACAATTTATTTTCTCTTTATTTATTTGGCTGATCCTCATTTCAAGTTGTGCTTCCATCCTCTCATTTATTTACGCATATTTCTCTGAAGCAATTGATTAATGCCAGAGGTTCGGAAGCTAAAATGGGTCCCCTCTAAAAGTAGAAGTGCTCCAACTACTCTCTACTTTTTCGTTCTTTGAGTACGTAAATAGTTCCGTGGATATTCAAACTCCTTATGATATATGCCAACCTCCAACCATTGGACGTAAATCACCATCTCTCAATCTTTTCAATTTTCTCAGTTGAAGATGCCATCATCCCATGTCCGGATTTCTTCCATTCATTAAAGTTTGATTAAAATAATTTGTCTCCGGTGGTTGCACAATGTCCATCTAGTCATTCAGTGCCTCAATTATAAGTTACAATGACATCTTACAAATCTCATGATCTAAAGCTTTCGAGTTCTCGATTTTCAATTTCTAAAACAAATTACATGATCTATAGCATTCGAGTTCTCGATTTTAAAATTCTAAAAAATTGTTGATTGATGTATTTAAGATTATCAGAACTATTATTTAATTATTATTATTATTATTTAATTATTATCAATATTAATATAGGTAAAAAGTAAGGCAAAAAGAAAAATTTTAATATAATTTTTTTTTATAAAATTAAAAATATTTTGATATAGCAAAATATCTTTTAATGTGAGTAATACTATTTATATGTGGAGTTTAGTGTAAAGTGTTTTTGACTTTCTTCGAATAAAAGTTATACAAGTGAATATATAATATAGATAAATTATAGTGTTTTAAGAAAATATACAATTTAGTTAAATTATGTTGTTTTAATATTAGTTTTATTAAAGATAAAATAAGTTCATATAATCTATTATATTATTTAAGTAAATTTTGATGTTTTAATATTAATTTTTTTAAAGATAAAATTACATGTAGAATTAAAGATAAAGATAAAGATGATATATAAAATTTTATATAAAGATTATTAATATATTAGTATTTTAAGGAGAGGTGATTGAAATCTATTTTTAAAAGAGAAATTTTAGGTACTCATTAAATATAATAATAATAATAATGAATTTATGAAATAACACATGTAATACTTCAATACCAGTGCTTCAATATAGGTCATTGTTGGGAGTGATAGTTGAAAAAGTCAAATATTCTCTCATTTAATCATGCTCATTGGTATCCTTTTGAGTATCATTTTAATCTTAGTTATTGACTTATATTTAGATGTATTTTTAATATAGGTCATTATTTAAATATATTTTTAATATAGGTTATTGATTTTCATTAAAATGATTGTTTAATATATGTTCTTGATCTCAATATAAGTATTCTTTTAATCTAGACAATTAATCTTTATTAAACTTTATTTTTTATTTTTTAGTGGCATCATAGAAATCAAATCTAACCATGATGAACATTAGTATTCTAAAACTCCCAATAATATTTATTGGTGACTATTAGCTACCTTAAATAACATGTCACTATAGTTATAGTACTTCTCTCTCATGTAGCCACAATTAAGGGTTAAGTCACATACACCATGAAGTACTTCTCTCTCATCTAGCCACAATTAAGGGTTAAGTCACATACATCATGAAGGTCAAATTAAATCTCTCTTGAAGTATAAATCCCATGTTAATTGAGAATCAAATCACAATACCATTGAATGCAAAAACACTCGTCATTCTTAAACTAAGTCACATATTCATTGAGGGATAAATCGTGTGTCTTTTGCTAAAAGTCACATGCCCATTGAGGAATAAATCAATCGCATGTACAATGAGGAAAAAAATTGTCCTTCTTAGACTAGATCACATACTCATTCAGGTATAAATCATGTGTCCTTTGCTAACAAAGTCACATGCCCGAATAAATCTACCACGTGTCCAATGAGGACCAAATCACAAGAATGTTGAAGGCCAAAACACATGTGCTTCTTAGACTATGTCACATGTTCATTGATTGCTAAATCACATGTCCTTTGTAGACCAATTTCCATGCATATTGAAGAATAAATCACACATTTTTTTGAGAAATACAATGTATCTCTCTTCCAAAAATCATTTTCCATTATGTTGGTTTCTTGGAAATTACATATTATGTATCTCTCTTTTCGATAATAGTTGTCTACATGCCCATTTTCTTGCAACATGCACAACACGTCTCTCTCTTGGGCCACAATCCACACCAACATACTTGATTAGGGCTAAAATACTTGCCATATTAGATATTACACAATGCATCTCTCTTGGGCCACTTTACATGTGCACATGCTTATTTAGGGATAAAAACATACCTATATTTATGGGTCTTACAAAAAATACATACTCAAATTGATTCTTACACAAATCATTAAGAGAAGCATTGGGATTGGGGGAAGTTGAACCTAACAATTTATATTTCTCCTAAAAATTTAGGCAGAGAAATGTAGAATGGATTCTTTGGCAGGGGGATTGTTGTTAAAATTTCAGTGAGAAGACTGTAAATGAACCAAAGAGTCGGAATAAGTTATAAACATGCAAACTTATTGAGAAACAAAGATTAACTAAATCCATCTAAATGATGGTGTTCCCATTTGGATTTCCAGTAAAATGACTATGAGGAGCCTTATTGTTTATTGTTAGGTAACCTTATGCCTTATTCAGATTAGGGCTATTGTTGCATACATATTGACTCACTGGTAGTTGCTTGTGATCAGACAGCTTCATGATACAACTGCTTGATAAGATAGCTTTGGGTAAGGTAAATTGGTAGGTTGATGAGGACCATTACCGTCCATCTTTTCTTATTGACCGAAAAGCGCATCCCTAGGTAGGCATTCAATAAAAAAGAAGCTTGAAGCCGAAGAGAGCGAGGTGAATATAAATATCTATGTCTATTATGAGTTATTTTCTTGATGTGTGATCTATGTGTGATGACATTGTGGTTTCATTTGCATTTCAAAAATTGTTATGAAAATTCTTAATGCGTTATAGTTAATTCTTGATTGAAATTATTTATTGTTGATTATTTTTATAACAATAATAGATATGAACTTCAAACCATCTATGTGTTATAGTTAATTCTTAATTGAAATTATTTCTTGTTGATTATTTTTATAACAATAATAGATATGAACTTTAAACCATCTATTTATTTGTTCAGTGAGATCAAAAGTTCTAATAATAAATAATAAAGTTGTTGCAATTTTTCAACTAAATTTATATTTTTGTTATTTTATAATTAATAACTCATTCTATAGTACTCTTATATGGTGATGGGAGATATGACCATATAAACTCACTAAAAGGTATTATTTTTTTAGTAATGAGTGGATCCATTTAAAACTTTAATTTATCCATCCAATACTTAGTTGAAAATTGAAATTACATTATAAAAACATGTTATATTCAAAATAACAAACAATATTCTAATCACTACCTCTTGGTGTTATATGTTGATTTATAATCTAGTGCCAACAACTAACATGTTAAATTAATTTCCAACTAGCATTGTTCGTTTCATTAAAGTATTAGCCCTCTATTGCATGGTAAAGGAAACAGGTTCAATTATATAAATGTTTGCATTTTCTTTATTTATCTTATGTGTGAGAAAAAATGATGAATGTGATAGGATTGTATAACAGGGAGCTCCGATTAAGTTGGAGATAGTTAAGGAATGGATATATAAACATTTTTATTATCAGTTATTACAACACTTATTTATGATTTTTCATTTTTAAATTCTAAACTCTAAACGTATTTTTGTTTTGTATAGCATAAATCAGTATAATTATTAACTTATTTTATATAATTATAGAAATTAATTTTTTCTAATTTTAATATATATTAATTTTATATCAAATTTAATAGAATATAAATACTCCCCTTAATTTTTTTATATTCCTACGAACTTTGTACGCATCAACATACTAAATAACAAATTATTTTTACAAGTGAAAAATGTATTTTCTCGTGAGTCTCTTATTTACGTCAATCTCCAATAAAATTGGGATGTGCCTACTTTACTGTTTTTCTAGGCTTTCTTTTCCTGATCGGGAAAATCCACAAAGAAGACATGCGAATCATAAAAGATAGATATAATAGAAAGACGTTGATGTCGAATTAGACTTTCTTTGGAATAAGGTGCTCTTCAGTCAACCATTAAAATAAGGTGCTTATCGACAATCCCCTTTCCTCTATATGGATTTGATTGAGAATTTACACAAAAATCTACATTGATATTTGCTAAATTTTACTAATTATTATAAAAATAAAATTGTCTTTATAATTTTAAATATTGATTATAATAAATTTGAATTAAATGACATATATAATAATAATAATTTATTTTTAAGATCACGGCCAAACCAAACACTAAATTGGTGTATGAAACCCCTTAATTTTGTATCTAAAATTTTGTATATATAATTTTGTATCTAAAATTTTAGGTTTTAATATTGGTATATATTTATTGGTATATATCCCGGAGTTCATAGATCTTCCCCACGTCTCCTCCTGATCAAACAACTATAAGTCATTTCGAGTGATCTGACGGCTCTAATCTGTTCTGTCTCTTCGGACTTCTAAGATCTCAAATCTCAAACTCTTGTCTCTGTTGATTGGGTATCTCCCGGAGTGGAACATCTGTTGACATGTGCCTCCCCCATCAACGGTTGTGCTCCCACTTCGGGATTTTGACCTCCTCAACCAGATCAATGGTCCTACGACTCCTTCCTTGATCAACGATCAAGGTTACCTCTGAGTCCTCAAACCTCTTCTCCTCCACTTTCTTCAGGAGTTCGGGATCTGGCGCCGCGTATCCTTCTTCACATCGATGACTCTCGTTGTTTCGGATTTCCGGGCTTCGGAAATCTCAAATTTCAACAAACACAAACCCCCAGAGTGAATCCTTCCGGAGTGTCAGATATCTTGACACCTGTCCAATCTAGATCAACGGTTGTCGTTAGCTCTGGCTATTCGAGCTTCGGTGATCTCAAAACTCAAACTCCTCCTTCACGTTCTCCTAGAATGACTTCACCCGGAGTTCAGGATCTTTTTCCATGTACCCCTTCTGGATCTGACGGTCCAGAATCTCTTCGGGTCTTTGGCGCTTCGACTCTTCGGTGCTTCGAGCTTCGGTTATTTCAGTTCTCAAACTGAAAATCTAGAGTAACTTTCCCTAGAGCTCGCGATATGATGACAAGTGTCCCCTCACAGATTGATGGCTCTCGACTCTTCGGCTCTTTGGGCTTTGGGTATTTCAACGTCACACCTCCACCTCCTTCTGGATCTCCCGACCAGTTGACACATGTTCCCTATGGATCCAATGGTCCAGATTCGTTCTGGCCCTCCAACTCTCCGCGCTTCGGGAATCTCAAGTTTCAAACCTTGAGAGGTTCTCTCTCCAGTGCATGCGAGCGTTAAGATTCGTGCACCTTCCTCTGATCAGACAATTGGCGATCCTTCACGCTCAGATCCAACGGATGGGATCCGCTCTTTCTACTACGCTTCGTTCACTCACTAGATGTAGATCTAATGGTCCGGGCTCTTCTCTACAACCGATCAGATGGTTGTTTTTTCTCTTCCTCCTGAGCTTTAGAAATCTCCCAACTTAGAAGATTTTATCATTGTTCAAAAGGTCTCGACCTTTGAAATTCCTCCCGCAAACCCAACTCTTGGTCTCTCTTCTCTCTTGTAGCGTTATCCCTCCTTTGAGATTTCATACTTAGGATAAGTCTGACTCTTTTGCAATCTATGCGTTATCCCTTCTGAGCTTATGGACTCAGAACAAGTCTAACTCCTATTCACGCCTTGCATTCTCGAGATTTTGTCAAACTCAAAATCCGAAGGATTTCTTGAACAAGAAATACTTCTCACCCTCCAAGCATTCTCTTGGCTCAATGCACACCTTGCAGAGCTTTTCTTCATAGAGTGTTCAGTAACTTTGTTTCTTATCGAACTCAACACGGAGTTCTTTTGTGCACACTTGCACCGGCTCAATGCCCACATGGAAGAACTCTACAGAGTCTTCAATAACTCTGGTTCTCTCTAAACTCGATAAAGAGTTATCCCCGTGCACTCCTTGCACTTCTATTAATGAAGGTTAAATGGTATCCCTTCTGAGCTTTCCCTTGAGGTTAAACCTATGTCAACGCATTCTCTGCGGACTGTGTGCACTCCTTGTACTTAGAAACTCAAAGGCGAGAAACAATTGAAACTCATACAATACTTCACCAGTTACGCATTCAAACCATGAAATGCATAAAAACATAAAATGAACACAAATACATAAACACACGATATGCATGAAAAACTGCTTCTCTATTATCTCTGTGTATCTATACATATGTTTACATAAACTGGACTGTAACAGAGTCTCAATTTTCTCTCAACTCTCTCACTCTGAACTATTCTACCTCCTGACTCTCCTAAGACTCTCTATCATTCTTTCTTGCTCTAAATCTGATACATGATCTCCTTACAAAAGAGGGGCTCTGTGAGCTCATCTTTTATCACCTGACCTCATCTATTACATTGAAGTTTCATAAATGTTTTACC
The DNA here is from genome assembly GCA_009831015.1 of Picea engelmannii. Classification (NCBI taxonomy): domain Eukaryota; kingdom Viridiplantae; phylum Streptophyta; class Pinopsida; order Pinales; family Pinaceae; genus Picea; species Picea engelmannii. The sequence continues at coordinate 611,309 of ML796849.1, forward strand.
CGGAATTGACTACGATTTGGGCCTGCTACAAGCAACCCTTTAAGGCAATTCAACCACTACCTGTACAAAGGCATGGCCCATCATTTACAAACTTACAACATGAAAATCCATATAGGATTATATTTCAAATTTAAAAAAAAAAATGGGAGCATTAATGCCTCTCCCTTTCTCCATTGTGTGTTTGTGTGCTGGCGTGTCGGCGCATTTGTTGAGTTGGAGCGATGCTCCTGCATCATACTCTCATGCTGGTAAAATCATGAGCTCCTCTTCTCCAGTGTTGAAATCCTCTTGGATCCCAAATTCTCTTCTGGAGTTGTCCTCTTTCTCCTTTGCTTGGTTGTTGTTGTTGCTGCATCTTCTTCTTCTTATTCCCTACTTCTATGGTAGGCTCTCTTCTACTCATATCCCCTTTGTTGACTTCTTCTAGATCTGACCTCAACATCAACCTTCTTATCTCCTCTATCACCCTGTCCAGCTACTCCAGTGGCTAGCTCTTCTTATGCAGTCTTCTCTATTGCAATTCTTCCTTATCAGTGGGTATATCATCATGATCCCCCATGTCGTTTTCTTCTTCTGTGGCATTAGCTTTCCACTCTGTTAAGAACCTAAATAGATCTACAAATATAATTGCCACAAATACTGAATACACAATAGATCCACAGAGAAATATAGAAGAACAATATGCAAAATCTCTTTTATTACTATCAAACCCTTGAGGTAGGGAAACATCATACAATGGATCCTATTATGGAAGGGATCCTCTCCTGTTCACTTACCTCTTCGAGGGGGCATCCTCCTATTGATCTTTAGCTCCAAACACAATATTTCTCTTCATATCCCATTACATTGCTTGAACCCATTTATATAGTGCTACCATCACCTAAGAACATTCTAGAGGAGGAATCTTCTAGAAGTAAAACCTTCTAAGAAGTCCCCTTACATTTATTATATCTAACTACCCATTTATTATATCTAACTACCATAGTGGGCCTTATTTAATAATATAGTGGACCTATTCCACCTTACATTGAATGGCCTCCACTATTATCACTATGGTCCCTTTGGGCCCCCCCACTACCTCTCTAGCTACCTTACATTACATTGAATGGCCTCCATTATTATCACTATGGGCCCTCTGGGCCCCCCCACTACCTTACACACTCTGTTGCCTTATCACTGAGTTGTTTCCCAACTTCCTCCTCTAACCAATTGCCTTCTGTCAGCTCCTCTTGCGTTGATTCAAGTCCAACTTCTTCCAGCAGCTCCTCTGGCTGGTATGCTCCTCCATCTATTTCCAACTTAACTTGTTGGATGTGAAATCTTTGTACCATCACCCTTCTCTCTAGGGCTTCCAATTCCTCATACAACTCAGCAAATTCCATGTTGTCTGTTTCTCCTTTTGTTGTAGGCTCTAGTGCTACATTCATCTTCGTTTCAGCTTCCTGGCTGAAAATTTTGAGCAATTCTGTTGAATGCTCAACTCCCTCTGTTGGGGTAGACATCATTGTCTGCTCCATTTCTTGCTCTTTGACAGTGTCTGTTAGCTATCTTTCCTCTTCTGTTTCACTCTCATCATGTGCATTGGCCTCTACTTGGTTGTTTGCTAGGAATATCTTGATCCCTCCAATAATCAGAATGCTCCTCTGATCCTCCTCCTTTGTGATGGAAGTATTCAACTTCTCATTGTTTTCATTCACATGGTCTGCAAATCCACATGAATCTCCTCCTATTAGCACTCCTCGCTGACATGAACTCACTTTCGAGATCCTAAGACTTTCAGACAGTCTCATTTCTTTCTCTCTGCCCACCCAGTAGTCTATGAGATCAATCGATCCCATCTCGTTGCCCACATGGAAATCTGAACTTTCGGCATTGCTCCTCTGGCACTATTCGAGACCTCCACCTGATATCTTTCCATTGCCCACCTGGAAACTTGAAAGTCCATTTCCTCCCACTTGGCAGTTTAGGATATCTTCATCTGATCTCTTCTCCTCCTCATTGTTGATATTTCTCTGAGTCTCTGGTTCACAAATGTGAATCAATTCCTCCTCTATGTCACTGAGGTTTTTAGTATGCCTCAACCACCTCCTCATCGGCCTTCTTTGTCCTCTGGCCAATAATTCTCTTACTAGCCACTTCACCTTCTTCCTCATGGGCCATTCATACACCCAATGCGTTTTTTCATCCTACTGCATTTCAAATGCAAGCTTCTCCATTCTGGCTCTTATCTCATTGAACTCCAGATCCATCTCTGGATTGTTCTTCTTCAGTCGATGGCCTTTTCTTCAACCATGCCCATGGCCTTCAATAGCCATTTTCACCTTCTTCTTTCCCTCCTGGAAAGCCTATGGATCACTCTTCATCTGCAAGCATCTCCATTTTCTCTCACATATCATCTGGCTGTTTAAAAAAAAAAATTTGCGTCCATGCAACAACCTTCTCACAGAATATCAATACTTTGCCTTCTTCACCTCTTTCTTATTTGTTGTATGCAAGCAAGGCTAGGTCTTCTGATTACCTCCATTGCCTACAGAAATCAATTATGTGCTCCGATACTACCTGGTATCAGACTATATATTTTCTCTTCTCTCTTCTACAGAAATAAAAAAAAAATATGTGCTATGATACCACCTGATGCAACCCCCCTACCTCAGCAGGGCCTGTCGATCTCTCGGTCACTGGATATTCACTAAATTGAGTTGGATTAGCTCTTTTGGGTCCCATTTGGAACCTCCACTAAGAAAATCCACAGGCCCTATGCGAACTACACCCACGCGAACAAGCACTGGGCACAAGTTCCTTCCACGCGACCACAGGTTGTGACCGCACACCTCACAAAGGGCGTTTCACGATTTTGTGTATTGAGTATCCTGCATGTGAGCCACCTGACTCTCCCAACCTCTGATATCCCGATAGGGGCCTAGCGCATTCTATATCCTCCCTTATCCTTCTCCACGTGACCACCACCCGTGACCACAATTCTAATTGAAAGGCGCGTCCTGAAATCGTGTATCGAGTCCTTGTGTGTGAGTCACCTAGACTCTCCCGATTTTCGATTTCCCGACAGGGGCCTAACACTTGCTAACTCCTCCTTCATATGACCATGGGCAGTGACCTTGTGGAACTATATGATTGTGGGCGCGAGAAAAAGAGGTTTTAGACCAACCTTGTTTTCACCCCGCAATCCTACTCCAGCTGACACGTACCTTGTCACTAAAAAAATGGTTGAAAATGCGGCCCGCTCAAGGACTATTATCCTCCAAGCATGTCTTGGCCCTGCAATCCCTTCTGTCCATTGATCTCTGCTCCTTTGGCACTTCCTGCGATCAACGGCTGCTATCAATATTTGTTCCGCTCTTCCTTCCTCCTTCCACGCATCTCCCCAGATCTCCACGATCGATCGACACGTAACTCCCCTCTAGATAAACGAATATTGTTGGATCCACCTTTTCGGCCTTCGAGAGTTTCAACTCTCAACTCCACTCTCCTCTATGTGGAAATCTTCTGTAGTGGAAGATTTGTTGCCACCTGTCCCCTTGAATCTACGGCCAGGATCTCCTCCACGAGTCTGACCTATGGGAATCTCAAATCTCAAATCCTTTTTCTTCCCCCCAAATACACGAAATCCTACCACGTGTCCTCTTAGATCAGATGGCCTAGGATTATTTTGGGTCTTTTCTCGAAGTTCACAGATCTTCGCCACGTCTCCTCCTGATTGGATGACTATAAGTCATTTCGAGTGATCTGACGGCTCTAATCTGTTCTGGCTCTTCAGACTTATGAGATCTCAAATTCCAAACTATTGTCTCTGCTGACTAGGTATCTCCCGGAGTGGAATATCTGTTGACACGTACCTCCCCAATCAACGGTTGTGCTCCCTCTTCAGGATTTTGACCTCCTCAACCAGATCGACAGTCCTAAGACTCCCTCCTTGATCAATGGTCAATATTACCTTTGGTTCGTCAGACCTCTTCTCCTCCACTTTCTTCCGAAGTTCAGGATCTGGCGTCACGTGTCCTTCTTCACATCGACGACTCTCATCGTTTTGTATTTTCGGGCTTCGAAAATCTCAAATTTCAACAAAAGAAAACCCCCGAAGTGTCAGATCTCTTGACACCTGTCCAACCTAGATCAACAGTTGTCGTTCACTCCAGTTGTTCAAGCTTCGGCGATCTCAAAACTCAAACTCCTCCTTCGCATTCTCCCAGAATGACTTCACCTGGAGTTAACGATTTTTCTCCACGAACCCCTTCTGGATCTGATGGTCCAGAATATCTTCGGGTCTTTGGCGCTTCATCTCTTCGACTATTCCAGTTCTCAAACTGAAACTCTAGTGTAACTTTCCCCAGAGATCACGATCTGATGACAAGTGTCCCCTCATAGATCAATGGATCTCTACTCTTCGTCTCTTCAGGCTTCGGGTATTTCAACATCACACCTCCACCTCCTTCTGCAGCTCCCGACTAGTTGACACATGTTCCCTCTAGATCCAATGATCCATATTCGTTTTGGCCCTCCGACTCTCTGCGCTTTGGGAATCTCAAGTTTCAAACCTTGAGAGGTTTTCTCTTCTGTGCATGTGAGCGTTAAGAATCGTGCACCTTCCTCTGATCAAACGATTGTCGATCCTTCATGCTCAGATCCAACGGATGGGATCCGCTCTTTCGTCTACGCTTCCTTAACTCATTAGACGTAGATCTAATGGTCCAGGCTCTTCTCTACAAATGATCAGACGGTTGTTGTTGCTCCTCCTCCTCCAGAGCTTTATACTTCTCTTGACTTAGAAGATTTTATCAATGTTCAAAAGGTCTTAGCCTTTGAAATTCCTCCCATGAACCCAACTCTTTGCCTCACTTCACTCTTGTAGTGTTATCCCTCCTTTGAGCTTTCAGACTTAGGATACGTCCAACTCTTTTGCAATCTCTGCATTTTCCCTTCTAAGCTTATGGAATCAAAACAAGTCTGACTCCTATGCATGCCTTGCGTTCTTAGGATTTCATCAAACTCAAAATATGAAGGATTTCTTGAACAAGAAATACTTCTCGCCCTCTTGGCCTTCTCTTGGCTCAATGCACACCTTGCAGAGATTTTCTTCACAGAGTGTTCAGTAACTATGTTTCTGACTGAACTCAACACGGAGTTCTTCTGTGCACACTTGCATCGGCTCAATGCCCACCTGGTAGAGATCTATAGAGTCTTCAATAACTTTGGTTTTCTCTGAACTCGATAAAGAGTTATCCTCGTGCACTTCTTGCACTTCCGTTGATGAAGGTTCAACGATATCTCTCTTGATCTTTCCATTGAGGTTAAACCTCTATCAATGCACTCTTTGTGGACTATGTGCACTCCTTGCACTGGGAAACTCAAAGACGAGAAACAATTGAAACTCATACAATACTTCACCAGTATGCATTCAAACCATGAAATGTATAAAAACATAAAATGAACACAAATACATAAACACACGATATGCAGGAAAAATTGATTTTCTATTATCTTTGTGTGTCTATACAGATGTTTACATAAATTGGACTGTAACAGAGCCCCACTTTTCTCTCATCTCTCTCCCCCTGAACTATTCTACCTCCTAACTCTCCTAAGACTCTCTATCATTTTTTCTTTCTCTCAAAATCCGATACAAGATCTCCTTACAAAAGAGGGGCTTTGCAAGCTCGTCCTTTCTCACCTAACCTCATCTATTACATTGAAGTTTCATAAATGTTTTACCCAAACCTGACTACATTCTGGGCTTGCTACAAGCAACCCTTTAAGGCAATTCAACCACTACCTATACAAAGGCATGGCCCGACATTTATAGCCTTACAACATGAAAATCCGTATAGGATTATTTCAAATTTAAAAAAAAAATGGGAGCGTTAATGCCTCTCCCTTTCTCCATTACGTGTTTGCATGTTGGCACATTTGTTGAGGTGGATAGATGCTCCTGCATCATACTCCCCTGCTGGGAAAATCATGAGATCCTTCTCATGAGTTCCTCTTCTCTAGTGTTGAAATCCTCCTGTATCCCAAATTCTCTTCTGGAGTTGTCCTCTTGCTCCTCTACTTGGTTGTTGCTACTGCATCTTTGTCTTCTTCCTCCCTGCTCCTATGGTATTCTCTCTTATGTTCAGCTCCCCTTTGTTGATTGCTTATGGCACTTACCTCAACATCATCCTTCTTATCTCCTCTATCACTCTCTTCAGCTATTCCAATGGTTGGCTCTTCTTATGCAGTCTTCTCTGTTGCAATTCTTCCCTATCAGTGGGTAGATCATCATGATCCCCCATGTCATTTTCTTATTCTGTGGAATTATCTTTCCACTATGTTGCCTCATCACTGAGTTTCTGCCCAACTTCCTCCTCTAACAAATTTCCTTTTGTCAGCTCCTCTTGTGTTGGTTCAAGTCCAACTTCTTCCAGCTACTCATATGGTCGTTATGCTCCTCCATCTGTTTCCAACTTAACTTGTTGGATGTGCAATATTTTCACCATCACCCTTCTCTCTAGGGCTTCCAATTCCTCATACAGCTCAACAAAGTCCATGTTGTTTATTTCTCCTTCTGTTGCAAGCTCCAGTGATGTAGTCATCTATGTTTCAGCTTCTAGTCTGAAAATTTTGAGTAATTTTGTTGAATTCTCATCTCCCTCTGCTGGGGTAGATATCAGTGTCTGGTCCATTTCTTTCTCTTTGACAATGTTTGTTGGATGTCTTTCCTCTTCTGTTGCACTCTCATCATGTGCACTGGCCTCTACTTGGTTGTTTGGTAGGAATATCTTGATCTCTCCAATAATCAAAATGCTCCTCTGATCCTCCTCCTTTGTGATGGAAGTATTCAACTTCTCATCGCCTTCATTCAGATGGTCTAAAAACCCACATGAATCTCCTCCTATAAACACTCCTCACTGACATGAACTCACTTCTGAGCTCCTGATACTTTCAGATAGTCTCATTTCTTTCTCCCTTCCCACCCAGCAGTCTATGAGATCAATCGATTCTGTCTCATTTCCCACTTAGCAATCTGAACTTTCGGCACTGCTCCTCTAGAAGTATTCGAGACCTCCACCTGATATCTTTCCATTGCCCACCTGGAAACTTGAAATTCCATTTCCGCCCACTTGGCAGTTTAGGATATCTTCATCTGATTTCTTCTCCTCCTCCTCGTTTATATTTCTCCGAGTCTCTAGTTCAAAAATGTGAATCAGTTCCTCCTCTGTGTCACTGATATTTTTAGTATGCCTCAACCACCTCCTCATCATCCTTTGTTGTCCTCTGGCCAACAATTCTCTTACTAGCCACTTCACCTTCTTCCTCATGGGCCATTCATACACCCAATGCATTTTTGCATCCTCCTGCATTTCAAATGAAAGCTTCTCCATTCTGGCTCTTATCTTATTGAACTCCAGATCTATCTCTAGATTCTTCTTCTTCTGTTGTTGGCCTTCTCTTCGACCACGTCCATCAGTATCCATTTTCACCTTCTACCTACCCTCCTGGAAATCCTATGGATCACTCTTCATCTGCGAGCATCTCCATCTTCTCTCACAGCTCATCTGGTTATTTAAAATTTTGTTATTACGTCCATGAAACAACCTTCTCACAGAATGTCAATACTCTTCTTTCTTCACCTCTTTCTTATATGTTGTCTGCAAGCAAGGCTTAGTCTTCTTATTACCTTTGTTGCTTACAGAAATCAATTTTGTGCTATGATACCACCTAGTATTAGACTATATCCTTTCTCTACTCTCTACTACAGAAAAAAAAAAAAATATGTGCTCTGATACCACCTGATGCAGCCCCCCTACCTCAACAGGGTCTGTCGACCTCCTAGTCACTAGCTCTTCACTAAACTAAGCTGGATTAGCTCTTTTGGGTCTCGTTTGGAACCTCCACTAAACAAATCCACAAGCTTTATGTGAACTGCACCCACACAAACAAGCACTGGGCACAAGTTCCTTCCACGCAACCATGGGTTGTGACCACACGCCTCTCAAAGGGCGTTTCATGATTTTTTGTATCGGGTATCCTGCATGTGAGCCACCTGACTCTCTCGACCTCTGATATCCTGACAAGAGCCTAGCGCATGCTAGATCCTCCCTTATCCTTCTCCATGTGACCACTACCTATGACCATAAGCCTAATCGAAAGGCACATCGTGAAATCGCGTATCGGGTCCTTGCATGTGAGTCACCTCGACTCTCTCAATCTTTGATTTCCCGACAGGGGCCTAAAACTTGCTAACTCCTCATTCATATGACCATGGGCGGTGACATTGTGGAACTATATTATTGCGGGCGCGGGCAAGAGTGGTTTTAGACCAACCTGCTTTTCACCCCGCAATCCTTCTCTAGCTGACACGTACCCCGTCACTAAAACAGTGGTTGAAATTACATCTCGCTCAAGGAATATTATCATCCCAGCATGTCCTAGCCCCGCAATCCCTTAAATGTGAATAAGTGAATGTAACATTTATCAACTTCCATCCCATATAATTATAGATTGTTTGGAATGATCATTGAAAAAGTCAAATATGCTCTCATTTAATCATGCCCATGCTCATTGGTATCCTTTTGAGTATCATTTTAATCTTAGTTCTTGATTTATATTTAGATGTATTTTTAATATAGGTCATTATTTAAATGTATTTTTAATATAGGTCATTGATTTTCATTAAAGTGTTGTTTAATATATGTTCTTGATCTCAACATAAGTATTATTTTAATCTATACAATTAATATTTATTAAACTTTCTTTTTATTTTTTTTAGTGGCACCATAGAAATCAAATCTAACCATGATGAACATTAATATTCTAAAACTCACAGTAATATTTATTGGTGACTATTAGCTAGCTCAAATAACATGTCACTATAGTTATAATACTTCTCTCTCATCGAGCCACAATTAAGGGCTAAGTCACATATATCATGAAGGTCAAATTAAATGTCTCTTGAGGTATAAATCCCATGTTAATTCATAATCAAATCACAATACAATTGAAGGTAAAAACATTTTTCATTCTAGAACTAAGTCACATATTCGTTGAGGGATAAATCATGTGTCTTTTGCTAAAAGTCACATGCTCGTTGAGGAATAACTCAATCACATGTACAATGAGGAAAAAATGTCCTTCTTAGACTAAGTCACATACTCATTGAGGTATAAATCATGTGTCCTTTGCTAACAAAGTCACATGCCCATTCAGGAATAAATCTACCACATGACCAATGAGGACCAAATCATAAGAATGTTGAAGGCCAAAACACATGTGTTGCTTAGACTATGTCACATGTTCATTGATTACTAAATCACATGTCCTTTGTAGACCAATTTCCATGCATATTGAAGAATAAATCACACATTCTTTTGAGGAATACAATGTATCTCTCTTCCAAAAATCATTTTCCATTATGTTGGTTTCTTGGCAATTACATATTATGTATCTCTCTCTTTTCCATAATAATTGTCTACATGCCCATTTTCTTGCAGCCTTCTCTCTCTTGGGCCACAATCCAGACCAACATACTTGATTAGGGCTAAAATACTTGCCATATTAGGTATTACACAATGCATCTCTCTTGGGCCACTATACATGTGCACATGCTTATTTAGGAATAAAAGCGTGCATGTATTTATGGGTCTTACAAAAATAACATACTCAAATTGATTCTTACACAAATCATTAAGAGAAGCATTGGGATTGGGGAAGTTAAACCTAACAACGTACATTTCTCCTAAAATATGAGGTAGAGAAATGTAGAATGGATTCATTGGCAGGGGTATTGTTGTCAAAATTTCAATGAGAAGACTGTAAATGAACTAGAGAGTTAGAATATGTAGTAAAACTGCAAACTTATTCAGAAATAAAGATTAACTAAATCCATCTAAATGATGGTTCCCATTTGGATTTCTAGGGTAAAATATGTGTTTATTATGAGTTCTTTTCTTGGTGTGTGATCTATGTATGATGACAATGTGGTTTCATTTGAATTTCGAAAATTGTTATGAGAATTTCTGACTGTGTTATAGTTGATTCTTGATTGAAATTATTTATTGTTGATTATTTTCATAATAATAATAGATATGAACTTTAAACCATCTATTTATTGTGTTTAGTGAGATCAAAAGTTCCAATAATAAAGTAGTTGCAATTTTCCAACTAAATTTATATTCTTGTTATCTTGTAATTAATAACTCATTCCTTTTATATGGTGATGAGAGATATGGCCATATAAACTCATTAGACAAGTGTTCTTATTTTTTGTGATGAGTAGATCCATTTAAAACTTCAATTTATTCATCCAATACTTAGTTGAACACTAAAATTACAATATAAAAACATGATCTATTCAAAACAACAAAGAATGTTGTAATCACTACCTTTTGGTGTTATGTGTTAATTTATAGTTTACTACCAACAACTAACATGTTAAATTAATTTCCCACTACCACTCTTCTAGTTCCATTAAAGTATTAACTCTCTATTACATGGTAAAGGCAACTAACATGTACTATTCTAGTTCCATTAAAGTATTGGCCCTGTATTGCAAGGTAAAGGAAGCATGTTCAATTCTATAAATGTTTACATTTTCTTTATTTATTTTATGCGTGAGAAAGAAGGATGAATGTGATAGGATTGTGTAACACGGAGTTCTTATTAAGTTGGAGATAGTTAAGGAATGGATATATAAATATTTCTTGAGTATTATAAATCACTACAACATATATTCATTATTTTAAATTCTAAACCTATTTTCGTAGCTTGAGTGGGCCTAATGGTTAAGAACATGTATTTCCTCTTAAAATGTCACAGGTTTAAATCCAGTATACCTTTGTAGACTTTATCAGTCAAAAATAAATTATTATTATTATATTATAAATCAATATAATTATTAATTTGTTTTATATAATTATATGCATTCTTTCTCACTTTAATATATATTAATTTTATATCAAATTTAATGAAATATAAATACTCCAACTGCCTTTAATTTTTTTTATATTCCTACCAACTTTGTACCCATCAACATACTAAATAGCAAAAAATTATTTTTACAAGTGAAAAATATATTTTCTCGTGAGTCTCTCTTTTTTACTTCAATCTCCAATAAAATTGGGATGTGCTTACTTTTGTGTTTTTCTAGGCTTTATTTTCCTGATCGGGAAAATCCACAAAGAAGACATGCGAATCATAAGAGATAGATATAATAGAAAGACGTTGATGTCGAATTAGACTTTCTTTGGAATTTTTCATTCACTTCATAAATTAATCTCACATCATGCAAAAAGTGCATTAATTCTTTGGAATTTTTCATTCACTTCGTTCTTTTATCTTTTTTAATGTACATTTCTCCCAAACATTTGACTGATGCTATACAATCAACCGTTAAAATGGGTCCCTTCAAAACTAAAAGGTGCTTATCGACAATCCCCTTTCCTCTATATGGATTTGATTGAGAATTTACACAAAATCTACATTGATATTTGCTAAACTTTATTAATTATTATAAAAATAAAATTATCCTTACAATTTTAAATAATATTATAAATACTGATTATAATAAATTTGAATTATATNATATATATATATATATATATATATATATATATATATATATATATATATATATATATATATATATATATATATATATATAATTTTGTATCTAAAATTTTTGGTTTCAATATTTGTATATATTTACAATAAAAAGAATGAATTTATAATTTAATATTAAAACACTGTTATTTTTGTAAGTTAATTATATTTACAAATCTTAATATATATTAAATAAATATTTTATATATATGATGATTTTTCACTAAAATTAAAATTGGTCTAAAGAATCTTAAGAAAAGTAACAAATTACATAGATACTTGAAGAAAAGTAAGAAATTAAGTGGATTTCTTTAAAATATTATTTCAATACTTGAAAAACATTAAGAGAAGTTTTCTATGATCACTAAAGTTTTGATGACTTAGAAGATTAGGAAGGTTGGTATTGTGATAAATATTTTGAAATTGAGATCTAATTTGGGTGAAGTGTCTTTCATCTTCAATCCTCTTGGTTTCACAAAGGTGATATATTCTTTTGTGTCATGGTGTTTTGGAGATTGCCCAACCCTGAGTTTCACTATGCACCTCATGAGAATTAGTTCTTATTTTAGCAATATTGTTTTTCTTCTTTAGATTGAGTGAGATTAATGGTTGAGAACATGTGTTTCCTCTTAAGAGGCCACAAGTTCAAATCTAGAGGGGAAATAGAATATGTATACCTTAGTATGGGGTTGTGTGTCCCACAAACAAGGAGATCTAATACACCAATTTGATGTGTAGGTGACCTTAAAATTAGATTATTATTAATATTATAAACATATATCAAATATTATTATATATTATATGTATTTTCATACATCCCCATCAACATAAATTTTCATTATTCATCTTCAATATATATGCAAAAAAATATATGGTTATTTCTACTTTTTCTTTCTGATTTGATTTAACATGTATTTCATATATTCATATAAACATGAATATTCATTATTCATCCTCAATGTATAAAATAAAAAATATATAGATGTGTTTTCTCTTTTTGACTTGACATGTATTTTCAGATAATGAATGTTCAATATTCATTCACAATCAAAATGTCTTTTTATCCACTTAAATGTTACGATTCTCCTTTTACCTGTCTTTTTCTTCATCAATCGTAACACATTAATATCAATTTAAACATTTAAACTTTTTTCATTTGATGGATCGAAAAATCCAAGATCCAATGCTACTACAGCAAAAAATATGGACATTATGAGCCAAAATGTCACAAGAAACAAGCAGATATGGAGAAAGCAATTGTTGCAAAGGAGGACAAGGAACTAGAAACTCTAATTGTATCCTGCCATGCCACTACAGAGTACAATGATGCGGATGTGTGGTTACTGGACAGTAGTTGCAGCAACCACATGACGGGTAACAAAGCATTATTTTCTTCTTTTGATGATTCTGTCAAGAATAGAGTTAATTTAGGAGATGATCACCTGGTAAATGTTCAAGGAAAGGGTACAGTTTCTGTTCTTTCTAAAAAAAATGAGAAAAAGGATATTCAGGATGTGTATTATGTCCAGGGTTTAAAACACAATTTGATTACCGTAGGTCAGCTATCTCAAAATGGATACAATGTTGTTTTTCATGGATTTTTTTGTTGTTATCCATGATAAACCTCCCAGTGACCATATTATTTCTAAAGTTCAAATGACCCCAAACCATATGTATCCTTAAAAAATGTTGTTAATCTTGAGTCTTATATTGTTGTTAAAACCGATGAGTCCTGGTTGTAGCATTAGAGATATGGCCAATTGTCCTTTGATAGTCTCAGTAAGTTGTACAAGAAGTCTATGGTCCAAGGTCCCCCTACCATACAATATCATAATATGTTGTGTGAAAATTGTTTCTTAGGAAAACACCGCAGATATGTTTTTCCCTCTGCTTCCACATACAAAGCTAGTGCACCCTTAGAACTAGTTCATACAGATATGTGTGGTCCAATACAAATATAATCTATAGGGGGGAGTTATTATTTTTTACCTTCACTGATGATTTTAGTAGGATGTCATGGTTATTTTTCATCAAGCATAAATCAGAAACTTTTTCCAAGTTCAAAGAATTTAAAGCTATGGAAAAAAAGAAGATAGGAAGAAATCAGAAAGTGCTAAGATCTACTGGAGGAGTTGAATATGATTCAAATTCATTTGAAAAATATTGCAAGGAACAAGGAATCCAAAGGAAATTTATCACCAGATACACTCTGCAACGGAACGAAGTAGCAGAGCGAAAAAATTACATCATTCTAAATATGGCAAGGAGCATGTTGAAGGGCAAAAAATTTCCAAACTAGTACTGGGCTGAAGTTGTTGCATGGTCTATTTATATATTGAATAGAGCACCTACCAAAAGTGTGAAGGACATGAGTCCCTATGAAGCATGGACTGGTAGAAAATAAGATGTATCTCATTTCTGTGTATTTGGTTGTACATCCTATGCACACATTCTTGATCAAATTATAAGAAAGTTGGACAATAAAAGTGAGAAGTGTGTTTTTATTGGTTACAGTGAGTAGTCAAAAGCATTTAGACTATATAGCCCAGTTAAAAAGAAATATTTTGTTAGTAGAGATGTTCAGTTTCAGGAAGACAAAATTTGGGATAACAAAATGGTTGGCGGTTTCTTTCCATCAATGGAAATAAAAGAAAAAGTAGTAGAAGAACAATCCCCATCTCCCATAACTCCCAGATTGATAACACCAACAACTCATGATTCAACAGAAGAGAAAGGACAACTAACAAGAGTTCCTTGTTCAAGTAGTGATTCAAATCCTACAATTGCATCTTTAAAAATGCAGAAAACAAGAAATATGAAAGAAATATATGAGCACACAAGATCACTAGATCTGGATGCACTTTATGCATTTGTGTCATGTATCAACCAGAATCCTTTGAAGATGCAGTCAAGGAAGAAGCTTGGGTAAAATCCATGGATGAAGAAATAGAAGTCATTGAGAAAAATGACACTTGCGATTTGCTGGAACTTCGAGAAGGTAAAAACAATATTGATGTTAAATGGGTATACAGGTCAAAATTTAATGAAAAAGGAGAACTTCATAAACACAAGGCTAGATTGGTAGCAAGATTTTTTATATAGTATCATGGAGTACATTATGGAGAAACATATGCACTTGTAACAATTCTTGACACATTTAGAGTGGTGTTAGTTGTAGCAACACATAACAAGTGGCTATTTTATCAAATGGATGTGAAATCCGCTTTTCTAAATGGAATTCTGAGTGAAGAATTTTATGTGAATCAACCCCTAGGTTATGAAATTTTTGGACAAGAGAACTAGGTATACAAACTTAAGAAGGCATTATATGGTTTGAAGCAGGAACCCAGAGCCTGGTACAGTTGGATAGATACACATATTCTCATAAATGGCTTCAATAGAAGAAACAATGATCCAACATTATACATCAAGAAGGATCAACAAGGTAAAATATTGATTGTTTGTTTTTATGTAGATGATATGATATTTACTCGAAATATGGGAATAGATGAATTCAAAGCAGTGATGAAGAAGGAATTTGAAATGACAGATTTAGGATTGATGAAGTATTTTCTCGTGATTGAGATAAATCAACTGAAATATGGATTTTTTATAAGTCACACAAAGTATGCATTAGAAGTGCTCAAAAGATTCAAGATGATTAAATGCAAGGCTACCACTACACATGTTGCAAAAGGAACTAAGCTTAGCAAAAATGATCAACGACCTTCCGTAAATCCTACATTATATAAAGGGCTAGTGGGTAGTCTCATGTATCTTACTGCCACTACGCCAGACATCATGTTTGTTTTAAGTCTCATCTCAAGGTTCATGGAATCCCCAAAGGATTCTCATTGGAAAACATGTAAAATAATTTTAAGGCATGTTGCAGGAAGAACAAATTATGGGTTGTGGTAGACACCCACCAAACATAGTTCATTGATTGGTTACACTAATAGTAATTTTTTTGGAAGCATAGATGATAGAAAAATCACTTATGGTTATGCATTTAAACATGGAGAAAATATGATTTCTTGGGCATCAAGAAAACAACCTATTGTTACTTTATCCTCATCTGAAGCAGAATATGTTGCAACCACTTCATCCACCTATCAATTAGTATGGTTAAGAAGGATATTCATAGATTTGTCTCATGAAGAAATGGAGCCTACTCAAATCTATTATGACAACAACTCAACAATTACACTTTCGAGAAACCAGATATTCAACATGCAGAGAAAGCATATTGACACCTGTTACCATTTCATTCATGAATTGGTTAATAATGTTGTCATCACTTTGCACTTTTGCAAATCTGTAGATCAATTGGTTGACATTCTTACTAATCCTTCAGCAGCAGCAGATAGTTTTTTATCTCTCAAATCCGAGCTGATGTTTGTAATGCTCCAACTTAAGGGGGTGTGTTAGATAGTTAAGTTGGATCACTACCATTAGTGGTTAGTGCTAGATAGTTAAGTTGGATCACCACTTATTAGTGGTTCGTAATAAATAAATAGTAGTTATAATAAAGGATGATGTAGTGGAGAAGGTTCCATTGTGCTTTGTAATTAATATGCTCCCTATTCCAACCAAATATAAATAAAGGAAGAACTCAACACTCTTGTGCACAGAGGAGATTATTGTTGGGTTATTTTGTTTTCTATTTTTTTTGTATCTTGTTCATATTTATTCTATGCCTATCAATTTACCAATATCCACAACTATGATCCAAGTACCATCTAGTCCCTATTTATTGATTGAGAATTTAACTAGTTTAATCAATATTCAAATTCCTCATTATATACACCAATAGCCATCGACTATCAACTATTGGACATATCACATCTCTCCGTCTCTTGAATTTTCGGAGTTGAAGTTGTCATCATCCCATTTCTTGATTTCTTTCATTAACCAAACCAACATTTAAGATTTCAATGTTTAACTTGCCATCCTCCCATTTTTTATATTTTTTTAATCCTCAAGCAAGTAATTAATTGATTTCTCCATATTCATTTTGTATGCAAGTGTATAGTAAAATATTTAGCTAGTAAGCAGGGAAAATGGAATTTTTGATGTATTTTAGGTCAGACAAAGGAGAATATTTTTTTTTTGTGATTAACGGAATCAACAACTAGGATTGTGATTGTTACCCACTATGCTCCATATGCAACACACAAGGTAAGTAGGAATTTCGAACCAATGACTTTACATAAGGGAGTGCCTTAACAATACATCATCCATTATTTGATTACCCTGAGGGCTAGAGGAATGACAAGACTATTAATGTAAAAATAATTTATAAATTTATAAGAGAGAGAATATTATTGTGAAAATAATTTCTAAGGAAATATAATTATAAAAATTTAGGCTCATTTGGAACATGGTAAGGCAATAAGGTTGGTTAAGTGCTAGAGGCCATGTCATTTAAGGGAATTAATTAAAGCCACTATAACATATCACTTGAGGGACTTGAAGCCACTATAACATGTCCCTTGACGAATTAAACTTAGGTGGGAAAGATCATAATCATTCCTACCAACCACCAAATTTAAACTCAATTGACAAAAAGGTTTTTATATATTTTTTAATGGTTCTACATTTATTTAAATATAAATTTAATAGAATAGAATAGAATAATTTTATTTAGGTTATTTAAAATTTAGAATAACAATAATTATAAAAAGTATATTAAAAATATATCACTAACTATAAAAAAATATATATATATCTAAATTTTTGATATATTTTTATTTTAGATGTATTAATTTATATTAGAGCCTAGTATTTATAACATCCTTAATATTTAAGTGCATTTTTTATTGGTAAATTCAAAAATCTATGAAAATTATATATATATATATATATATATATATGATCATCTACAAAGTAATTGTTTTATATGTATAAAGATTTAAAAGGAATTATTATTATCTATAAATAATTATTGGGATGATTTTTTTATAAGGATATTGTGAGATCATTTCTAAATCTCCAATTATTAATGATTCATCTAATAAATCTTGTTTTTCTCTATATGCTTTATTTATAATATCTATAATAAATTAGCACAATTTTTCTCTTTCTAAAGTAAAAATTTGTGTTTTTATTAACATGATAAAGTATGGAATTTGTATTTGATTTCTTAATTTCTCTAATAAAAACAAACCTCTCTATCATTCATTTGATTAAGTCAAAATGACTTGGAGTAAGCTTGACTATAGAGAGAAAATTAAAATTATGAGACACTTAGATAGTCATCTATTATCTTCTAAAAACATAAAAATGAATTATTGTATAAAGTGAAATATATTAGTATATTTTTATTTGTTTTGAGAAATTTAAATGAAAACATGGTAAAGGGAGTTGGAAAAACAATACTATTTTATATACTAAATTATGGTGTTTTGTAATTGTTTGTTTTAAATGTCTAAATTATGGTGTTTTGTAATTGTTTGTTTTAAATATATAAAAATGATATATATGGTTTTTCAAGAAAATTATGTTAACATAATGCATTTTAAAGTTATTTATATATAGATTATTGGAAAATTATATTTATAAATATGATATTAAGTAAAAATTGCATAAACCCATTTAATAAACATAGAAAATAAAAATAAAACATAATTATATTCATCCTTAAAGAAATTAGAAATACAGTCTCAGTGGGTTTGTTTAATGATTAATCTTAAAAATAGATTATAAATTATTATATTAATTTATTTTATTATCATTATTTAAAAAAAATATATTGTTATTATTATTATTTTTAAAAAATATATTTTTCAAAATTATATCAATTACATATCTATTTTACAATTTTTATATTTAGAAGTAAGATAAATTTATATTAATTTTTTTTATTATTATTATTTTTCAATTTTTTTTTATTAATATTTTTAAAAAATATTTTTTTTCAAAATTATATAAATTACATGTAGATACACCTAATTATTCTGCGTACTGCAAAAAGTTTTTTCCCATTAACAAATAATGTATGTACAATGAAAAAATATATTGAATCAAACTTTAAACACAAACATAGTGATTGTCTTCTTCCCAGCAGAAAAAGGAGAGTGATTGTCTTCTTCCCAGCACAAACACAAATATTTTTTTCAAAATTATATAAATTACATGTCTATTTACATGAAGATACACCTGATTATTCTCTGTACTGTAAGTAGTTTTTCCCCACTAACAAATAATGTATGTACAATGACAAAATATACTAAAACTTTAAACAGTATACTAAAACTTTAAACAGAAGCATAGTGATTGTTTTCTTCTCATCAGAAAAAGAAAAGGAGTATTAACAGGCACTACTTCAACTTTTTTCTCAGTTTTCCTTACGTCTCAACTATCCGCATTTCATTTTCAAGCATAGATATCTTTCAGCGTTCTTAGCCAATACCTTTCAGCATTCTCAACCACGAGTTAGCGGCTATGCTAGTGTATAGACAATGAAAAATATACTAAAACTTTAAACAGAAGCATAGTGATTGTCTTCTTCTCATCAGAAAAAGGAGTAACACCTTTTCAGGAGCCGAATCAGAATGAGTAGCCATGACCTTTTCAGGAGCCGAACCAGCAGCGCACGCATGTCTACTTGATATAACTTTATTGTATATTCCTTTGACGACTATACTTATCGTATATCCCTTCGACGCGTATAGTCAACAATGTTTTGAAAACGTAAACCCTAAAATATTGGAAATGAAACGATTGTTAGATATTCAACATCAAAAGATAGAATGTATTATAAAAGTAAAATGGCATCACCGAAAATATGGGACTGTCAACTGTACAGAAAGTCACCCATCATCAGTACTATTCGGCTTTATAACCATTTAAATGTAGCATATAATGGCATCGATAGCCACTATTTGGCTTACCAAAGCACGGATCTATCTCTGTTCCCTTAAAATATTATTAAAACTCTGTATACTAACATATTTTTAAGCCGTTATATGCTCGCTACATAATTGAGCAGAAACTTATTTCGTTCTCTCTACAGAATGTTTTTTTTTAAAGTAAGATTGTATAAAAGTCTGTAAAAATTAAAGATTATAAAAACTTCTAGTTTCAAGCTGTAAATATTAAGCTGCCTATAGGGGCGAACCAAGTTAGCCAGCCAAACCACTTCATAGCTTAAGTCTTAGTCTTCTACTCCCCTTAAGAGAGTCTAAAAATTCTGGCCCCTAACGGTGATCGTTACAATAGTGAAAATAGTGAAAATTATAAACATAAACGTTCTAAGTGTAATAACCATAGACATTTGCAAAAAAGGTGGTCAGAAAAAAGTAGCCATGCACATAGCGAAGTAACAAAGACACCTGGGCATATCACTGATAGGGGCTGTAATGCTACCACGCATCCAGGAAGACAGCATCGATTGTCAAGTCTCCGAGAGGAGTCGACGACTCCTCGACTGGTGTCTCGTCCAATTGTATGGCATCCTCCAGTTGTGTTGGCACGTTCTCCTCTTGCATGGCATCCTCCGGCTGGAATGGAGGCACATTCTCCTCTTGGTCTGGCTCGACATGGTCTGAAGTCTCCAGTGGGGGAGTTGGTGCCAATACCGGTGTCGTAGCTCCTATTGCTTGGGCTGCCTCTACTGGGGGGTGAAGAGCACTGTAATGATCCCAAGCCATTATGCAAGGATCATCACGGTTTTGGTGTCTTTTTAAAACTTTTTCTAGTTGTGGTATTTCGTCAAACAGTTTGCTGATCTATTTGTTTACTGTGTTCACTTGCTGAATGGTCTCTTGATTTCGGCCTTAGGGTTTACTGATGTGTTTATATGTGTGTATGCAACAAATAACAAACAGAAATAACCATGGAACATACCTCAACCATATGCAATATGATAGACAAGCCAAAACATCTCAAATCTTCTTTATTCATAAAATAGAAGAACTTGCTACAATGGAGATGTCGATCTGGAATGATCAACAGATGGTCAAGGTGATAGACAATAGATAAAAGGTATGAGCTACTACAAAATGCTCCTGCTAATACAAAACAAGCCTCCAAAGGCTAAATAAGAAATGAAGATCGAGACAAGCAGTTCTGAATGCCAAACTCTCCAGCTGAAGAATGCCACGCTCCAATAGAAGGCTGAAACCCTCAATAAATCGGCCCTGCTGCCAAAAGTGTCCAATCACCCTAAGAAATATGCCAACTGATAGATTGGGCAACTGTAAGGACAACCCAGGTGTCCAAATCTCCAAATCCACTCTCAAACCCTGTAGTTCTGAACTTCTCCACTGAATGGTGTGCCCCACTAGATGACTGAAGCCCTAGATAATTCGGCCTTGATGAAGGAGGCCTCCAAATGCTCTGAAACTCCCCAAGAATATAGATCGGGACACTGCAAGTCACTAGGTGAAGTCTCAGGGTCAGATCTGAAGTGTAACCCCTCCAAACTGACTAGATCTTAATCTCAAAAACGCCCTCCTTCTCTTCAATTCGTCCCACTGCTCAAGAAATAATTTGAGCCATACAACTCTCTCAGAAAGCAATAGATCTGATGTCCAAGGCCCTGCAATGAAAACCCAAGTGATAGAATCCTCAAAGACCCTGCCAATCTCCTACAATGAATCTCTCTCCAATGATGGTGTGCCCCCCTTGCTGCAAACCCCCAATGGTGTGCCCTCCTTCTCTTCCTGTGCATGTGGCTGTGTAGAACCCCCTTACACTAATGTAGAACCGAGCTAGAATGGTGTGGGAGAGTATTGCATCTCCGAGACCAAGCTTGGGACAAGCTAGGTGGAATCTTTCACCACCAAATTGTCCTCTAGGGTTTGTTAAGTCAAAACCCTCAAAACCCCCAATGTTGGGCTCACTAGCTAGAAGCCAGAAATCAAAAGATAAACACACATGAATAATGAGTAAAGGCCCTTGCCTTCCTTTTATACTTTTTGTCTCACCTTGTCCCTCCAAAGTGATTTTCATTTTATTAATATTTAATTAATTAATTGAATTACTTTAATTAATTAATTAACCTTTTTACCTCTGAAAAACACCTTATCTCTCCTTGTGGCTTCCCTGGCCACTGAAAGTCACTTCTAGCCATCCCATCCTGTAGTGTTGCTCCTCCCGATTCCAATGAGCTATTACACTGAGAG
>ML796850.1:6110-44787 GCA_009831015.1 Picea engelmannii
TTTCTTCCTCCAACCAGCTTACGAAGCCATCATACACAGGGCAAACTTGGAGCGTTTCCAGGTTAATTAGTTAGATGTTTATTGCTTTGATTAATTAGTAGTTTAGTTAGATTTAGATTAGATTGTTTAACTTCAGTTAGATTTCTTTATGTTTCATAAAAACATAAAAGACAAAAAGAGACCCTCGGCTGTCTTAGGGCAGCAAACACATGAGTTTTGCAGGTTTTAATCAAATCTGTAGTTTGTCCATATTGTATATTTGTGAATAAAGAATGATCATAGCTGATAATTAAGTAGTTAATTTGAGTTATTATAATCATAGTTAGTATCTTGTAAATATATAATAGTTAGTAGTTTATAGTTAGATTAGTATAGTTAAGTTAAGTTTGTTTTTATTAGTTTCTAGTTTCCTTTATTTTAGTTTAATTTATTTTATTAGTTAGTTAGTTTGTTTTAGTTTGTTTTATTAGTTTCTAGTTTCCTTAGTTTATATCACTTAGCTCATATCAACCTTTCTCTTTGGTTTCCCTAGGAGACCTTAGAGCGGCCAACGGAGCCGTTAAACTCATCAGGGTGGTCCATACCAAACGGCTTGGGTTATTTAGACAACCCCGGACCGGTTCCACTCTTCCAGTTGACGGATGGACTGTTTCGCCCGTCAACAATTAGGTAATGTGGTTACTGTAATACTTAAAGGAATGCCATTGAACAATTGATTATAAATTATGTAATTGTAATAGATTTTTTTGGAAATATGTAATGGTATTGTTCTCGCCATATAAATAAATTGCAATGTTAGAGTTGATATCATTTGAAATGTATGATCATTGTCTTTATTGCAATGTTATTATCATTAGAAAACATAATGATATGGTTATATTATTGTAATGCTAGTATAAACTATCGTTATTGATAAAACATATATGGTGGAATGTCCTGTAATTATGCATAATAAATTACTCGGACTTAGTAAATTGAGGGGGGTGGTTCACTTAATAATGTTGAACCTAGGGTGTTTGTTGTCGGAGCCCTTTGTCACGCGCCCTCCGTAAGGGATGTAATCGTTCTTCTTATTTATGTTGTACTTGGAAGTAATTAGTTAGTTGCTTGGTCTGTTTGTGTCAGGCGGAATGTAGACACCTCCATGTTCCTCAGAACAGTCGCCAGCCCTGAGACCTTAAATGGTTAAAATCGATGGGAACCTGGGCTTGAGCGTTGATTATGTGTCTTGGAGGTCCTAACCTTGGAGGGTAGGACGGGCGGGTGGTAAGTTTTACTTTTGTCATGGTTGCGTCTTGTTGGTCGTCGAGTGGCGACGTAGAGTCAAGTGTGTTGTTACTTCTACACGCGCGCACACACCTTATCCAAAAAAAATTGCACCTGTTATTAGAATGGGTGTTGTAGCGAGGAGGATGTTATATATGGTATCAGAGTCAGTTCGTCCCACGACTTGTGATTCGCTACGGCTTTCGTTGTCACAATTGATTTTATTATAATGTTGTTGATTGAGTTGATTTTGTGTGTGCTAATAATCATGGTTAGACGACGCCGCGGAGGTAGACTACGGGGTGCTAGGGGAGGAGGCGTGATGCCTCCCGTAGCATCCACGCCTGAGGGGTCTAACCCCCAGGGAGGCGAGCAGGTTCTCGGACAAGAGAAGATCGCAGTTGTCAATGTCGTGGGGATGATTAGATCTTTTCAGCGCATGTCTGAGGCGCTGATCAGCCGATTGGACAGAGATGAGGCCAGTGCGTCGGCACCTGCTAAGGTTTCATCGTGCGCACCTATCGTTACAGGTAGAAATCACCATGAACTCGAGAAGGTAAAATTTCTCGAGTTCTTTGGTGCCTCGGACGACGCAACCACTGAGGCATGGTTGGAGAATATGGTGAGGTGCTTCACACTTCGTGATTATACCTTCAACATGAAGGTCTGCATGGCAGTCTTTCAACTAAAGGGGAGCGCTCTTCTATGGTGGAAGACGCTCCTACCGTAGCTAAACATGGCCGTTGAAGACATGTCATGGGAACTGTTCGAGGAACGGTTCCGAGAGAGGTATCTTTCTGAGGAATTCATTGAGCGTCATCTCAATGAGTTCAACGCCTTACGATAGGGAGGTCGTACAGTGCTGGAGTATGAGGCACGTTTTATGGAGCTGCTCCGGTATGCTCCGCACCTTAACACAGAGAATCTCAAGGTCAATCGGTTCGTGTTTGGCCTTAACGACAGCAAACATGCAAAGGTTAGGATCTTGATGCATCAATCCTTGCATGACGTTGTCCAAAAGGCCCTCATAGCAGAGGAGGAGCTTATCAGTGGGGGTCAGACCAGGACTCCGGTGAGACCAGCACATCAGGGTTCATCTAGAACGCCACAACACCAGACACCAACGAGACATACACTGGGATATCGCAGTTTCCAGAGGGGATCCACGTTCACTACACCTCGACGACCGCCACCTCAGCAGTGGACACCTTATCGAGGACCACAACACCAGCAGCAGTGTCGCCCACAACAGTAGCAGTTTAGGCTTGTTCAGCAGAACATACCTCGTTTTCAGGCTGGTGGGTCGTCGTCTTCTACTTCGGGCACCAGGACTACTGGGCCGAAGAAGGGGTGTTGGATGTGTGGGGAGCCACACTACCAGCGCGACTGTCCTGTGGAGAGGGATAGAGTGTCCGGATCAGCTGGACCCGCTACTGTGGGAGATATGGGAAGGGCCCATCGAATTCATGCAGCGGTGAATAAATTCCAGGAAGAGCACTAGTCGACTGTGCTCGAGATGATAGGTACTGTCGCTGACCAGACCCTTAGTATTTTAATAGACCCAGGTGCTTCTGAGAGTTTCATTTCTGGTGCAGAGCTAAAAAGGATTAAGGTTAAGGCAGCCGAACAGGATGAGTTTAGCTTCGTGGATATGGCCTCGGGAGCCAAACAAAAGGTTGGAGGAAAGGTTACAGGCTGTGCCCTTAACCTGGGAGATTTTTTCACTAGGGTCAACTTGTACATCACGATATTAGGATCTTATGACGTCGTGATTTTTATGGATTGGTTGGAATCGCACAAGGTGATACTAAACTGTAAGATGAAACGGTTGAGCTTGGTTGATGACGAAGGACAGAGACGTGTGATTGTAGGATGAAACCAGGGAGTTTCCCTGAGGTTCGTCTCTTCTTTACAGTTACATAAGAGTATGCACAAGGGGTGCAAGATTTATGAAATCCTCGCGCTAAACGAAAAGGGAGTAGTGGAAGGTCTAGAACACCTTCTGGTGGTGAACGAGTTTGCGGACGTATTTCCAGAGGAGTTTCCTGGGATGCGACCGAAAAGGGAACTGGAGTTTACCATAGACCTGAAACTGGGGACTGAACTGATAGCAAGAATGCCTTATCGGATGTCGACCCTGGAGTTGCAAGAATTGAAAATGGAACTAAAAGAGTTGTTGGACCTAGGACTGATACGTCCTAGCGTGTCACTGTGGGGTGCACCAGTTATTTTCATACAAAAGAAGGATGGATTGTGGAGGCTTTGCATTGACTACCGTCAACTGAACAAGTCTACGATCAAGAATCAGTATCCCTTACCAAGAATTGATGATCTATTCGATAAAATGAAGGGTGTGACGATGTTCTCCAAGATCGATTTGCGATCATGGTATCACCAGTTATGCATAAAGGAGGATGACGTACCTCAGACTACCTTTAAGACGAGATTTGGACATTACAAGT
This sequence comes from Picea engelmannii, assembly GCA_009831015.1. Lineage (NCBI taxonomy): Eukaryota > Viridiplantae > Streptophyta > Pinopsida > Pinales > Pinaceae > Picea > Picea engelmannii. The sequence goes on from ML796850.1 coordinate 9,839, forward strand.
TTACTGTTTTACCTTTTGGACTGACAAACGCCCCAGGGGTATTCATGATTTTGATGAACGGGGTGGTCCGTGAGTACTTGGACAAGTTCATCCAAGTATTCATTGATGATATTTTGATCTACTCTCGGACGACAGAGGAGCATTATGAGCACTTGCGCTTGGTACTACAATGTTTACGAGAACAAAAATTATATGGGAAGTTGTCCAAATTCTCTTTTTATCAATCGAGGATTCACTACTAAGGGCATGTCATCTCTGGTGAAGGTATCGCCGTGGATCCAACCAAGGTTAAGGCTATTATGGAATGGCCTGTGCCGATGAATGTAACAGAAGTGCTTATTTTTATGGGTTTAGCAGGATACTATCGACGATTTGTCGAGGGATTTTCAAAGATAGCAAATCCGATCACGGAATTGCAGAAGAAAAACAAGAAGTTTGTTTGGACAGAGAAATGCGCAGAAGCATTTCGGAGGCTTAAAGATTTGTTGACAATAGTGCCGATACTAAAGGTCCCTGACATGGACACAGACTTCTTGGTATGCATTGACGCATCCAAGGAAGTTTTAGGCGGAGTCTTGATGCAAGACAGACGAGTGATTGCTTACATTTCCAGGAAACTAAGAAGGCATGAGGAGAACTATGTGACGCACGATTTGGAGTTATTAGCCATTGTATATGCCTTGAAGGTTTGGAGACACTACCTTGTTGGACAAAAATTTGAATTAAATACTGATCATTGTAGACTACAACACATTTTCACGCAAAGCGACCTGAACGCACGACAACGACGTTGGTCGGAATTGCTTAGTGAGTACGACTTTGAGATTACTTACATAAAGGGAACAATGAATCGAGTGGAAGATGCTTTGAGTCGGAGGCCATGCATGTTTTTTGTGTTGCCTCTTCAAATGAATCTACGTGAGAATATTCTCACTTTACAGTGTGACGATGACTGGTACAAAGAATTCGAGGATTTTATCGGACAAAACACAATGATGGTACCACGATATGAGGGATTTTCTTTGGATAGTGATGGGTTATTAAGGTTTATAGGTCGGATTTATGTACCGCCAAATGACGAGTTGAGGATGTTGATCCTGAGTGAGGCTCATAGAGAAGTTTACATGGCTCACCCAGGAGTTACGAAGATGAGGCCAGACCTTAAACCCTTATTCTTCTGGAAGGGAATGAAGGCTGACATAGTCAAATTTGTGGCTATATGTCTCGAGTGTCAACAGGTAAAGGCTGAACATAGACACCCGACAGGATTACTTCAACTACATGCCATTCTGGAATCGAAATGGGAAGTTATTTTGATGGATTTTATTGTTGGATTGCCACTGACGGCAAGGAGACATGACTCGATTTTTGTAGTAGTAGACACTCTGACGAAGAGTGCTCACTTTATTCCTGTGCGTACAATGTATCAGGCCCTTGACATAGCAATAGTTTTCATTAGTGATATTGTGAGGCTGCATGGCGTGCCTAAGAGGATTATATCCGATAGAGGATCGGTGTTTTTTGGGCGATTTTGGACGAGTTTCCAAGAGGCCTTGGGAACTCAACTTAATTTTAGTACTGCGTATCACCCAGAGACGGACGGACAGACCGAACGAACAAACCAAACCTTAGAAGACATGTTGCGCATGTACGTGATGGACCAACAAAAGCGTTGGGAGGAATTCTTGCCTCTAGTAGAGTTCGCTTACAACAACAGTTACCAGAGCACCATTAAGATGGCTCCTTTCGAGTTCTTTTATGGGCGACCGTGTCGGACACCCTTGAGTTGGGATCGGCTTGAGGATAGGGTCTTGGTGGGACCAGAAGCGATCCAAGAAATGGAAGAGCAAATGCAAACCATAAGACAAAGGATAAAAGAAGCACAGGATCGACAGAAGAGTTATGTCGATGTGCACTGAGTCGACTGTAGTTACGAGGTTGGAAATTGAGTCTTCTTGCAGGTTAAACCGCATAAGAGTTCAATCAAGTTTGGGAATGGAGCTAAACTCTCTCCTAGGTTCATGGGACCTTTCGAGATTGTGGAGAGAAAGGGGCCCGTGGCCTATCGACTAGCCTTTCCTGATTCTTTGAGGCGTATGCACGATGTTTTTCATGTATCTGTTTTGAGACATTATATTAGTGATCCTACACATGTGATGGACATGAGTTCCTTGCAGGTATCGGATGAGGGAGTGCTCACGACTGAGCCAGTCCACATTTTGGATCATCGCGTTCGACAGTTACGACGTCGAATGGTAGATCAAGTCAAGGTCTAGTGGGATAGTTATAGTCCGCACTCGGCGACCTGGGAGGACGCATATGATATGAGCCAACAATTTCCATTTTTTTTTGATAGATAGACTTATGATACTGTGGTACTTATGATATTGTCGTACATTTATTTCGGCCTTTATACTGAGAAACTTCGGGACGAAATTTAGACCAAGAGGGGGTTTATGTAACATCCCGCTCGGGCACACTTACAAAACTTATTCTTCGAGGACACTTGCTTGCAAGTGATCTGGATTTTTATGATGATAAAACATTTATCCTTGATGATGATGCGTCATGATAGATGACATGATGTTTTACTTTTTTGATATAAACAGGTGCTATTGACTCAGTTTTATTGAGTGTGCAGGGTTTTTGACCTGGAGGATGCAGAGGCATCGACGAAACCCTTGGACTCCGGATTGAGTCAGGGAGTGTGCTACTTGAGTTGATTTATTTACCTTGATAGTTATTGATGTGATGATATGTTGTTGACATGATCTGACATGATGGTTGATGATGTAGGCTGACGATAGCTTGTCGACTAGTCTCACATATGGGGTAAAGGGGCCACACATGATTTCCATAGAGGTTGAGGGAGAGGTGTGGAGAACATCCTTTCCATAGCCTACTAGCACTCCCGCCGTGGATCGAACTGTAGGTTAATGATTAACTAGTTCGAGAGGATCCACGATGCCATGGGGGAAAACTACGACATTCGCTCGCGATGATTCTAAAGGGTGTGCAATAAGGTGAGGGCCTTATTCCTTAGAGCCCTTAGTCTCCCACAAGTTCACCTGGCAGAGTATTGACTCCAGGGGTTATAGATGTCTACCAATCAGTCAAATCGGCGAGTGGCACCCTTGGAGCATGTGGTGCATCCTGAAGGGCACGTCGTGCAATAGAAACAAAAGTCGATGAGTGGCACCCTTGGAGCAGATGGTGCATTCTGAAGGGCACGTCGCACAATAGAAACATGAGTTGGTGAGTGGCACCCTTGGAGCACGTGATGCATCCTGAAGGGCACGTCGCGCAACAGAAACAAACAAGGCGAGTGGCACCCTTGGAGCACGTAGTGCATCCTGAAGGGCACATCGCATTGATGATGATGATGAGACAACCTAGATGACCCTAAGACCTTAATGCTTGTTGAAATTCTTAAAACGACTCCCCTAATTAAATGTCGCCCAGTTCAAATCTAAACCTAAATTTCAAACATCTCTAAGATAAAATTTTGATTAGACTTAAGAAAAGCCCCTACAAAAATAAACATAAGGGCGTAAACTAAAACCCTCCTAAGTGTTAGTTAAAGTCTTCTTAAAATTAAAGGGGGTAAAGTGAAGAGAGGGATAAATTAATTAAAATATGAGGTTTTAATTGTAAGAAGGGAATAAAAATTAAAAAAAAAACATGTGAGAGTATAAAAGTAATGAATTCAAAAATATAATGAAAGGATTAATTAGCTCATCCATAATTTTGGTATTTAAAAAAAAAGGGGGGGAGAAAGGAATAAATAATAGAAATAGGGAAACTTGTAATAAAGGAAAGTAGGGGACATAGGGTAAAAAGCAAAAAGGAATCAACAATTAAGGACTTATTAAAATGAACTAAATTTAGCAACTTCTTTTAGGGAAAGTTATTAAAAGCGTGTAAGGGGATCTAGGAACACCTAGGAGTAATTTTAGGAGCGCCTATAGGTGGGTGAGGGAAATAAGTGTTTTAATATTTTTAAAGAAAATAATTTTGGAGAAACGTGGGGGATGAGTGACACTTGGACGACAAAGAATTTTTAGAGGTTTGTCATTAAAACTCAAATTAATAATGATTTAGGAAAGTAGGTGTGTCTCAAATTTCTATAAAAGAAGCGGAAAATGGGGAAGAAAGGGGATGAACGGTGAGCGTAACGTTACGCTACCGAATTGTGGCTTGACTGATTGCTTGTGAGGAGTTGGGAATTTCTCAGCTGTATTGGAGTGGTAGATCAGCCTAGGAGGCGAGCTGAGAAGCTAGTATTATCTTTGGATCTTGTGTGGCCCTTTTGCGGCTCGGGGGGCTAAGGGGGAAGCAGAGTACCCCTAGTGATTGGCTGGGAGGTACCGATGAGGTCTCTACGGTCGGCGAGTGGGAAGCGACATGGAGCGCGGGACGTCATCCAAAGCGGGCGAGAGGCAACGGTATGAATTTTATTTCTGGTAGAGTAAATTGTCTAGTTATTCTCTTATGCGATTATGATGCATTATGTGTAAGATGTTGCTTCCGCTGTGGTGGTTCGTTTTGTATGCTACAACGATATTGTTATGGAAACCTTTTGTTGGGGTAGATGTTTTGAAATTGCTGATATTGTATGCCGAAACTTGTAATCTAATCGGAAGGTGATATTGAAGTATTCATGTAATAGTTGTTAATGATATCATAAACTTTGTTAGTAAGGTGTAAATGTATTGATTAGTTAATGTGGTTACTGTAATATGTAAAGGAATTCCATCGAATAATTGTTTATAAATTATGTAATTGTAATAGATTGTTTTGGAAATATGTAATGGTATTGTTCTCGCCATATAAATAAATTGCAATGTTAGAGTTGATATCATTTGAAATGTATGATCATTGTCTTTATTGCAATGTTATTATCGTTAGAAAACATAATGATATGGTTATCTTATTGTAATGTTAGTATAAACTATCATTATTGATAAAACATATACGGTGGAATGTCCTGGAATTACGCATAATAAATTACTTGGAGTTAGTAAATTGAGGGGGGTGGTTCACTTAATAATGTTGAACCTGGGGTGTTCATTGTCGGAGCCCTTTGTCACGCACCCGCCATAAGGGACGTAATCGTTCTTCTTATTTATGTTGTACTTGGAAGTAATTAGTTAGTTGCTTGGTCTGTTTGTGTCGGGTGGGATGTAGACACCTCCAGGTTCCTCAGAACAATCGCCAACCCTGAGACCTTAAATGGTTAAAATCGATGGGAACTTGGGCTTGAGAGTTGATTATGTGTCATGGAGGTTCTAACCTTGCAGGGTAGGACGGGCGGGTGGTAAGTTTTACTTTTGTCGTGGTTACGTCTTGTTGGTCGTCGAGTGGTGACGTAGAGTCAAGTGTGTTGTTACTTCTACACGCGTGCACACACCTTACACAAAAAAAATTGCACCTGTTATTAGAATGGATGTCGTAACGAGGAGGATGTTATATATGGTATCAGAGTCGGTTCGTCCCGTGACTTGGGATTCTCTACAAATTTCATTGTCACAATTGATTTTATTATACTATTGTTGATTGAGTTGATTGTGTGCATGTAGGTAATCATGGTTAGAGGACGCCACGGAGGTAGACGATGGAGTGCTAGGGGAGGAGGTGTGATTCCTCCCGTAGCATCCACGCCTGAGGGGTCTAACCCCCAGGGAGGTGAGCAGGTTCTCAGACAGGAGCAGATTGCAGTTTCTGATGTCGTGGGGATGATGAGATCTTTTCAGCGCATGTCTGAGGCGTTGATCAACCGATTAGACAGAGATGAGGCCAGGGCGTCAGCACCTGCTAAGGTTTCTGCACGCACACCGGTCGTTACAGGTAGCATTCACCATGAACACGAGAAGGTAAAATTTCCCAAGTTCTTTGGTGCCCCAGATGGTGCATCCGCCGAGGCATGGTTGGAGAATATGGCGATGTGCTTCGCACTTCACGATTATACCTCCAACATGAAGGTCCACATGGCGGTCTTTCAACTGAAGGAGAGTGCTCTTGTATGGTGGAAGACGCTCCTGCCGTAGGTAAACATGGCCATTGAAGATGTGTCATGGGAACTGTTCAAGGAACGGTTCCGAGAGAGGTATCTTTCTGAGGAATTCATTGAGCGTCAACTCAATGAGTTCAATGCCTTACGACAGGGAGGTCGTACATTGCCCGAGTACGAGGCATGTTTTATGGAGCTCCTCCTGTATGATCCGCACCTTAACATAGAGAAGCTCAAGGTCAATTGGTTCGTGTTTGGCCTTAACGACAGCCTGCGTGAAAAGGTTAGGATATTTATGCCTCAAACCTTGCACGACGTTATCCAAAAGGCCCTCATAGCATAGGAGGAGCTTATCAGCGGGGGTCAGACCAGGACTCGAGTGAGACCAGCAGGTCAGGGTTCATCTGGAATGCCGCAGCACCAGAAACCAGCGAGACATACACCGGGATATCGCGGTTTCTAGAGGGGATCCACGTTCACTACACCTCGACTACCATTGCCTCAACAGAGGACACCTTATCGAGGACCACAGCACCAGCAGCAGTGTTGCCTGCAGCAACAGTAGTTTAGGCCTGTTCAGCAGAACAGACCTGGTTTCTAGGCCGGTGGGCCGTCGTCTTCTACTTCGGGCACCAGGACTACTGGGTTGAAGAAGGGGTGTTGAACGTGTGGGGAGCCACACTACCAGCGCGATTGTCCTGTGCAGAGCGCCAGAGTGTCTGGATCAGCCGGACCTGCTACCATGGGCGATATGGGCAGGGCCCATCGAATTCATGCAGTGGTGAATAATTGCCAAGCAGAGCACCAGTCGACTGTGCTCGAGATGAAAGGTACTATCGCTGACCAGACCCTTAGTATTTTGATAGACCCAGGTGCTTCTGAGAGTTTCATTTCTGGTGCAGCACTAAAAAGGATTAAGGTTAAGGCAGTTGAACAGGATGAGTTTAGCTTCGTGGAGATGGCCTCAGGAGCCAAACAGAAGGTTGGAGGAAAGGTTACAAGCTGTGCCCTTAACCTGGGAGAGTTTGTCACTAGGGTCAACTTGTACGTCACGATCTTAGGATCTTATGACGTCGTGATTAGTACGGATTGGTTGGAATCGCACAAGGTGACACTCAACTGTAAGACAAAATGGTTGAGCTTGGTTGATGATGAAGGACAGAGACATGTGATTGTAGGATGGAACCAGGGAGTTTCCCTGAGGTTCGTCTCTTCCTTACAGTTACGGAAGAGTATGCGCAAGGGGTGCAAGATTTATGAAATCCTCGCGCTAAACGAAAAGGGAGTAGCGGAAGGTCTAGAACACCTTCCGGTGGTGAAGGAGTTTGCAGACGTATTTCTAGAGGATTTGCCTGGGATGCCGCTGGAAAGGTAACTCGAGTTTACCATAGACCTGAAATCGGGGACTGAACTGATAGCAAGAACGCCTTATCGTATGTCGACCCCAGAGTTGCAAGTGTTGAAAATGCAACTGAAAGAGTTGTTGGACCTGGGACTGATACGTCCTAGCGTGTCACCGTGGGGTGCATGAGTTATTTTCATATGAAAGAAGGATGGATCGTGGAGGCTTTGCATTGACTACCGTCAACTGAACAAAGCTACGATCAAGAATATATATCCCTTACCAAGAATTGATGATCTATTCGATCAAATGAAGGGTGCGACAGTGTTCTCCAAGATCGATTTGCGATCAGGGTATCACCAGTTATGGATCAAGGAGGATGACGTCCCTAAGACCGCCTTTAAGACGAGATTTGAACATTACGAGTTTATTTTTTTACCTTTTGGAATGACAAATTCCCCAGGGGTATTCATGAGTTTGATGAACGGGGTGTTCCGCGAGTACTTGGACAAGTTTGTCCAAGTATTCATTGACGGTATTTTGATCTACTCTCGGATGACGGAGGAGCATAACGAGCACTTGTGCTTGGTACTACAATGTTTACGAGAACACAAATTATATGGGAAGTTGTCCAAATGCTCTTTTTATCAATCGAGGATTCACTACTTAGGGCATATCATCTCTGGTGAAGGTATCGTCGTGGATCCAGCCAAGGTTGAGCCTATTATGGAATGGCCTGTGCCAACGAATGTCATAGAAGTGCGTAGTTTTATGGGTTTAGGAGGATACTATCGACGGTTTGTCGAGGGATTTTCAAATATAGAAAATCCAATCATGGAATTGCAGAAGAAAAAAAAGAAGTTTGTTTGGACATAGAAATGCACGGAAGCATTTCAGAGGCTTAAAGAGTTGTTGACAACAACACCGATACTAAAGGTCCCTGACATGGACGCAGACTTCTTGGTATGCACTGACGCATCCAAGGACGGACAGACCGAACGAAAAAACAAAACCTTGCAAGACATGTTGGGCATGTACGTGATGGACCAACAAAAGCATTGGGAGGAATTCTTGCCTCTAGTAGAGTTTGCTGACAACAACAGTTACCAGAGGACCATTAAGATGGCGCCTTTTGAGTTCCTTTACGGGTGACCGTGTCAAATGCCCTTGAGTTGGGATCGGCTTGAGGATAGGGTCTTGGTGGGACCAGAAGTGATCCAAGAAATGGAAGAGAAAATGAAAACCATAAGACAAAGGATAAAAGAAGCGCAGGATCGATAGAAGAGTTATGTCGATGCGCACCGAGTCGACCGTCGTTATGAGGTCGGTAATCGAGTCTTCTTGCGGGTTAAACCGCATAAGAGTTAGATCAAGTTTGGGAAGGGAGATAAACTCTCTCCTAGGTTCGTGGGACCTTTCGAGATTATGGAGAGAAAGGGGCCCGTGGCCTATCGACTAGCTTTGCCTGATTCTTTGAGGCATATGCACGATGTTTTTCATGTATCTGTTTTGAGACATTATATTAGTGATCCTACACACGTGATTGACATGAGTTCCTTGCAGGTATCGAATGAGGGATCATTCACGGCTGAGTCAGTATGCATTTTAGATCATCGCGTTAGACAGTTACGACGTCGAACGGTAGATCAGGTCAAGGTCCAGTGGGACAGTTATAGTCCGCACTCGGCGACCTGGGAGGACGCATATCATATGCGCCAATAGTTTACATTTTTGTTTGATAGATAGACTTATGATACTGTGGTACTTATGATATTGTGGTACATTTATTTTTGCCTTTACACTGAGAAACTTCGGGACAAAGTTTAGACCAAGAGGGGGTGTATGTAACATCCTGGTCGGGCGCACTTACAAAACTTATTCTTTGAGGACACTTGCTCGCAAGTGATCTGGATTTTTATGATGATAAAACATTTATCCTTGATGATGATGCGTCATGATAGATGACATGATGTTTTACTTCTTTGATATAAGCAGGTTCTATAGACTCAGTTTTATTGAGTGTGCAAGGTTTTTGACCTGGAGGATGCAGAGGCATCGATGGAACCCTTGGACTCCGGATTGTGTCAGGGAGTGTGCTACTTGAGTTGATTTATTTACCTTGATAGTTATTGATGTGATGATATGTTGTTGACATGATTTGACATGATGGTTAATAATGTAGGCTGACGATATATTGCCGAACAGACTCACATATGGGGTAAAGGGGCCACACATGATTTCCAGATAGGTTGAGGGAGAGGTGTGGACAGCAGACCTGCCACAACCTACTAGCACTCCCGCCGTGGCTCGAACTGTAGGTTAACGATTATCTAGTTTGAGAGGATCCACGATGTCGTGAGGGCAGACTGCGACAGTCACTCACGATGATTCTAAAGGGCGCACAATAAGGTGAGGGCCTTATTCCTTAGATCCCTTAGTCTCCCACAAGTTCACCTGGCGGAGTGTTGACTCTAGGGGTTATAGATGTTTACCAATCAGTCAAGTGGACGAGTGGGACCCCTTGAGCACGTGGTGCATCCTGAATGGCACGTCGCACAATAGAAACACAAGTCAGCGAGTGGCACCCTTGGAGCACATGGTGCATCCTGAAGTGCACGTCGTGCAATAGAAACACGATTTGGCGAGTGGCACCCTTAGAGCATGTGGTGCATCCTGAAGGGCACGTCGCGCAACAGAAACAAACAAGGCAAGTGGCACCCTTGGAGAACGTAGTGCGTCCTGAAGTGTACGTTGCATTGATGATGATGATGAGACAACCTAGATGACCCTAAGACCTTAACACTTCATGAAATTATTAAAACGACTGCCCTAATTAAATGTCCCCCAGTTCAAATCTAAACCTAAATTTAAAACATCTCTAAGATAAAATTTTGACTAGCCTTAAGAAAATCCCCTACAAAAATAAACATAACGGCGTAAACTAAAACCCTCCTAAGTGTTAGTTAAAGTCTTCTTAAAATTAAAGGGGGTAAAGTGAAGCGAGGGATAAATTAATTAAAATATGAGGTTTTAATTGTAAGAAGGGAATAAAAATAAAAAAAAAAACATGTGAGAGTATAAAAGTAATGAATTCAAAAATATAATGAAAGGATTAATTAGCTCATCCATCTTTTTGGTTTTCAAAAAAAAGGGCGGGGGGAGAAAGGAATAAATAATAGAAATAGGGAAACTTGTAATAAAGGAAAGTAGGGGACATAGGGTAAAAAGAAAAAAGGAATCAACAATTAAGGACTTACTAAAATGAACTAAATTTAGCAACTTCTTTTAGGGAAAGTTATTAAAAGCATGTAAGGGGACCTAGGAATACCTAGGAGTAATTTTAGGAGCGACTATAGGTGGGTGAGGGAAATAAGTGTTTTAATATTTTTAAAGAAAATAATTTTGGAGAAACGTGGGGGATGAGTGACACTTGGACGATAGAGAATTTTTAGAGGTTTGTCATTAAAACTTAAATTAATAATGATTTAGGAAAGTAGGTGGGTCTCAAATTTCTATAAAAGAAGGGGAAAATGGGGAAGAAAGGGGATGAATGGTGAGCGTAACGCTACGCTGCCGGATTGTGGCTTGACTGATTGCTTGTGAGGAGTTGGGAATTTCTCAGTTGTATTGGAGTGGTAGCTCAGCCTAGGAGGTCAGCTGAGAATCTAGTCTTATCTCTGGATCTTGTGTGGCCCCTTTATGGCTTGGGGGGCTAAGGGGGAAGCAGAGTACCCCTAGCGATTGGCTGGGAGGAACTAGTGACGTCTCTACGGTCGGCGAGCGGGAAACGGCATGGAGCGCGGGACGTCATCCGAAGCGAGAGAGAGGCAACGTTATGAATTTTATTTCTGGTAGAGTAGATTGTCTAGTTATTCTCTTATGCGATTATGATGCATTATATGTAAGATGTTGCTTTAGCTGTGGTGGTTCATTTTGTATGCTACAACGATATTGCTATGGAAACCTTTTGTTGGGGTAGATGTTTTGAAATTGCTAACATTGTATGCAGAAACTTGTCTGTATTAGTGACCATTGTATTCTGGAAATTATCTGAATCTCCCATCGTTGTATTCTGGAAATGGTCTGAATTTGCTATCATTGTATTCCGAAAATTGTATTTATTAGTTATCATTGCATTCTGGAAATTATATGAGATGGATATTGTTCGTATTCTGGAAATGGTATGAAATTGTCATCATTATAGTCGGTAATCGTCTGAAATTGTTACCATTGGTATTCTGGCAATTATCTGAGATTGTTATTGCTGCATTCTGGCAATGAGAAGAATGGATTACAGGCCTGCTATGCAACGACTTTATGACCCAAAAAAGGGAGGGGTTTTATTGAATTTATGTTTGCGCTGCCATATGTTTTTCCCTTGCGAAATTCCATGTATCACTGGTGGCGGTTGGGTCTTTCTGCATTTATATTTCACACCTTCTAATCACTCGTTTTAAATTGGATTGCTTATTTGTGCACAAGCTTTGTTTTTTTATTTCCCGGTGGGAGAATACAATTTCTGTGGTTTTTATTTCTCAGTGGGGAACACTCAATTTCGGTGGTTTTTATTTTTCGGTGGGCAGAGTCAAGTTCTGTGGCGTTTTACTTTATGGCTGGCATTTTTTTTCTTTTCAGAGAATGTGGCGTTCCATTGGGGTTTGAATATTATATTTTTCTTAGCAGTCATTTAATGATCTGTTGACACACGATGAACTTCATTCTTGCCGCGTTCATGCCTTCCTGGTGCGTTCTGATAGATGGGAAGTCGAATTTAAGCTTGAAATTCGACTGCGTTAGCCTTGCCATGGATGTTCGATTACTGTCTGGCTACGTAGCCTTTCCCCTGCTATATGCATAGCTTGTGAGTTGACTCACTCCTTCACCTTGGCCGAATCGCGCCTACATACGACGGTTTCCTCTTTACCTCCTGCGAGTGGACCATGCTTGTGGAGTGGGCTGCGCTCGTTTTCCCTTTCCTTATTGTGTTAAAGGAGACTCACCAGTGTTGTTTTCTATTGGTCATAATGTTTCTTTTTCCTTGCTTAACAACTGGACACAGCCGGTTCAGTGATAACCACGTTCTTGAGCGTGATGTTCTGGACGTGCCGGCTACAGCTCCAGAAAAGGATGGCAGTATTGGGTGATAGGGGAAACAACTGTCAAAGGCATGACTGGTGTGATTCTGCGGCCAGGTTTTAGGACTGACTCGATAAGCGATGACAGATTGGGAAGCCATGATATCGCGTTTTATAATTATCACCAAGGAGTTTTAATGAGCATCCATGAGCCATTGTCATTGATCCATGACACCACCTTATCTATCGGTCGCCCTTATGATATTACTCCTACCATTTTTGTGAAGCCACGTGCTGTGCAGTCGATTAACCAGCAGGTAAATCTCCTTACCCTTGTCTTCGCTGACCGCCTGGAGACTCCGCCTACATTTTTCGGCAGCCATTTTCTATTTCCCAAAATTAATTGCCTCCCCATCTATGCCACGCAGGGTTCCTTAATTAGGGTAAGATATTTATTTCTATTAAATGAGTTTCATTTAATTACTATGGGAACAATTCATACATATTGCTAAATTGTTAATATTAGGAACAATTCATTTACAATTGCTAATTGTCAATTATATTGCTATTTGTCAATGTTAAATGCCTCGTTTACTTTATTTAAACTACTGACAGCTTTTAGTTTTAGATTGACACGACTATATCATTTTCCCCCTTTCTGCCGCTAGATTTTGTTATTAATAACCTGATTGGTGTTGAGAAAAAGAATGACATTTTATTAATTTTCTATCGCAAAATTGTTATAATATCAAATGTACGTTGCATGGTATAAATTTTATGTTGCATGATATTAATAGTAAATTTATGTTGCATGATTGGTATGTATTTTATTGCATGATTGGTATTGTTATAATATTACTTTTCTGTTGCCTGATTGGTATGTATTCTATTGATTCTCTAATTTGCAAAATTAGTTTAATAAAGGTAATGTTGGCTATATTTTAGGGTAAGATTAGTGCAACATGAAGTTAATGAAATGCTATTCGTTAGATAAAAAAAAATGTAATTTTTGATATTCTTTTGCAAATATGAAGTTAATGCAATGCTTTTTGTTAGATAACAGAAATGTAGTTTTGATATCCTTTTGCAAGAATATTAGAAAATAATATGTAATGAACAGTTATTGTTAGTACAAAGCAATGGAAGTTGAGGTAATGGGATGTGAATGAGAGGTAATCTAATCGGAAGGTGATACTGAAGTATTGATGTAATAGTTGTTAATGATATCATAAACTGTGTTAGTAAGGTGTAAATGTATTGATTAGGTAATGTGGTTACTGTAATACGTAAAGGAATGCCATTGAACAATTATTTATAAATTATGTAATTGTAATAGATTGTTTTGGAAATATGTAATGGTATTGTTCTCGCCATATAAATAAATTGCAATGTTAGAGTTGATATCATTCGAAATGTATGATCATTGTCTTTATTGCAATGTTATTATCATTATAAAACATAATGATATGGTTATCTTATTGTAATGCTAGTATAAACTATCGTTATTGATAAAACATATATGGTGGAATGTCCTAGAATTACGCATAATAAATTACTCGGAGTTAGTAAATTAAGGGGGGTGGTTCACTTAATAATGTTGAACCTGGGGTGTTCGTTGTCGGAGCCCTTTGTCACACGCCCTCCGTAAGGGACGTAATCGTCCTTCTTATTTATGTTGTACTTGGAAGTAATTAGTTAGTTGCTTGGTCTGTTTGTGTCGGGCGAGATGTAGACACCTCCATGTTCCTCAGAACAGTCACCAGCCCTGAGACTTTAAATGGTTAAAATCGATGGGAACATGGGCTTGAGCATTGATTATGTGTCTTGGAGGTCCTAACCTTGCAAGGTAGGATGGGCGGGTGGTCAATTTTACTTTTGTCATGGTTTCGTCTTGTTGGTCGTTGAGTGGTGACGTAGAGTCAAGTGTGTTGTTACTTCTACATGCACGCACAGACCTTACACAAAAAAAAATGCACCTGTTATTAGAATGGGTGTCGTAACGTGGAGGATGTTATAGGTTACAAACAATACGTTATGTATTGGTATATCTCACTACACTATGCTAAGGGCATACATAGTTATGGTACCCACATAATAATCTATATGATAATCTATATGATAAATGTTATGTATCGTTATGGTTAATGTTATGGATAGACTATATGATAGTCTATAGTCTATAGTTGATAGTATACATTATTGATTGGAGCTAGGAGAATTATGTAGAAGTCGACGATAGAGGCTTAATGATAGTCTACTATGTGCTATATTATGGATATAATGTCATGAAATATACATGTTGTTTATTCTAAGGACTATGAAAATACTGGTCACAATTTTCTTCAATACAAATAAGTGTATCATTATAATCCAATAACGACGGTAAATCTGTTATGCATACAATAGAGGAATAATGATATGTTTAATGGATTTTCTTTGTATCACAATCAATGTTAGAGAGTCAAGGAACTTTAATGTCCCCTAACAAAAAAAACAAAAATGGGAAATTTGGGGTACATTACAATAATGGTTTCCTACAATCTCTACATAGGACTCAGGATTAGATGCAAGAACCATATAGAAATACATGGCTAATAATGTCTCTATAGTTGTGACGGCATGCAAAACACCCTCAAATTAGTATCTTGTCCTCCTTGGATCGATAGGATCACCCACTAGATCCATGAATACTTGTAGGGTATGTTGTTCCCATGGTAGTATGAGATATGGATTAACAATAACATGCTCATGAACATCTCAAATATATTTTAAAATCTGATTTGAAATATGATCTAACTAGCATAAATAATCCTCTCTGAGATTGGCTTCAGAAAGAGACGAAGAATATTTTGTAGGTTACTCCTAGAATGCATGTGAGAGGACTCCATCAAACTTGTCACTTCTTTCAATGGAAAATGTATCTATGGAAGCATCCAATAACCTATACCCTGAATCTTAAATCCAAGTATTAGGCAAGGAATAAATAGAAATTAGAGCATGGCCCTTACCTTGGTCTTCGAGTGGATTTTCTCCAGGATTTTTCTTGGCATTTTCCAGTATACAATCTTGAATATCACTTTTATAAAGATCTTGTTCCATTAGATAGATTGTATTCTTCATGCATGAACTTTCTTGATGATATCCTCTGTTGCAGTAATTGCATTTGGATTTCTCCTTCTCTAAGTTTCCATCTTTAGAAGACTCCTCAATGGATTTTAGGTTTTCTCTCTTCTTTTGATCTGGTTCCTTCTTTCCTTGTTTGGTTGTCTTGCTTCTTTTATACACTACAAGCGCATGGGATTTGGAATTCTTGAGAGAACCCATTTTTATGAGATTATATTTCTCCTATATGAGAGATTTAATGAATACATATAGATGAGGCATTTTTCAATATTTTCCCATTGTTAGCCTTAAAGTATCAAAATAAAAAATGAATATCGAGTAATCAAAACCCAACTTCAAAATAATGGCAAGGATTAGTTGATACCGATACTTTTCTATTATGCATACTTTGAGTTGAAGAAACAAATATTTAATATTTGTGAATAAGTATTGTAGGTTGTCATAGTTTCTTAGGCCCATTTATATGAGATCGTTCTCCAACTGGTGTCCTCATATTTCATCCTATTTCCCGAATAGACCCTCCAATGTGATCCAAAATTTGTTTGGTGTGGAAGAAGATTCTACATGGAATACTAGTTCTGGAGATATTGGCAAACATAATATCATTAATGTTTCATCCATTTTGTTAAAAAACTTATCTTTATCAATGGCGGAATTAGTCTCTAATTTGGTTCCCATTGTTATCTAATAAAGTCCTTTTCTTTTTAGGAGAAGGAGAACTTTAGGATCCCGTTCAAAATAATTGAATTGTGTGAAGATCATTGTTGGGGGTTGATCCATTCTCTATGTGCACTCCAATCCTTTCTAACCTACAAAACAAAGTATGTGATTATCCTTGCAAGCTCCTTTGCTCTGATACCATGTGAAATTGTTGAATATCTTGCATAGAGAATCTAGTTGGAAAGAAGAAACAACTTTCAAGCTTGATACTAAAGGAATGAAGAGAAAATGAATGAAAATTTATTCCACACGGAATGAGTGAATAATTTGCAAGAGATATACTCTACATGGTGGGATGATGCATCATAGTTTATATTATATAGCTTACTAGGACATGCACTAACTAAAAACACTAGTAGTCTACCACCTAGTTTTAGTTAAGTAGGAATGCAATCATAAGTTAATTAGTTATCCACACGTGAAGTGCATTACCCTCATGAATTCACAATGAATCTTCCCTCTTAGCCTCTTTCCCATGTAATATGCACTCATGGTGATGATTCCAAGGTAGGAATGCACTCCTCGTGATGATTCCAAGGTAGGCATCCAAAACTGAACTCAACCAGTGTAACTGAAGTACAATTCAAGCATGACCCGAGAACAGGTGCACCCTTGTCTAGGGGAAGAATATTCTCAGCCAAGGGAGAATATCTTGGACCAAGTGAGACTAAGTGCACCCTCATACATGGACTATAGAACAAAGGAAAATTGATGTACTAGCTAAATGTGCATGTATTCTAATAGTGGGCAACTTATTTTCCATCATAGACCTCTTCTTTTGGGAATGGATCATATATTCTCCATGGGATCCTCCTACATGGAGAATTATCCTTTCTTAAATATGTCACCCCTTTAAAATGAGCACTCCCATCCTTTTCCTTTGACACCAAGCCAAGAGGAAAGTACCCCTTTATTTGGATACTATGTGAAAGGTGCCTTTAATGGCATACTTTCAACACCCATTGATCTAGATGGATATCAATGACCACCGACCTATTCCACTAGCTCAAAGAACAATTTTCCATTTTGGTAGCTTTTACAGTTTTTCTAGTCCCAAACTTTCAGAACCATTTTGAGGCCCTAAACGATGTTGTTTTGTACTTTTGAGGGGCCAAGGATTGTTAGAGGCACACCATGACACCTAATGGAGGTGGTAATTCTTATATAGACCTTTCCTATGAGGTATTGAACAACCCAAACTAAGATCGTATGAAAAATTTATACCCTCGGGAAGTTGATGTATCAACTACCCTCATTAGGGCCCGCAAACCTTTTGGTGTTTTATCTTCTGGGGTTAGGGTTTTGGATTTTATTTATGTCAAAAAGGCCTTTGGAGCCTCATTGTAAATATCATCATCTTCTTGTGAAAGAGCATTTCCACAACATTTCTTCTCAGAGATAACCTTCCACCATTCTAGCGAGTTCATTCACATTGTATTTTTACAGTTTCTATTCTCTCATTAATACAAATTGTGCTTTATTGTATCTCTCTGTATTTATTTCAATATATCTATGTATTTCATTGTTATGTCTTTTCCTTCATTTCATTTCAAAAATAATCATGATCATTGGGATCAGAGCAGGCTTTTCATTTTCATTTCTTAATGCATGTCCTTGATGAGGTCAGGGTATAGAGAGTTGGGTCTCGAGCTAGTTTCTCTTTAGGAAAAGCATCCCAAGTGGCCTCCCATGGAAGAAGAAAAAAGAGAGGTGGGATTAGAATATTCTGTTAATATGTTTCTCGAAGAAGCCCTCACGTGACAGAGGACAAAATGATGGATAATTTTACCCAAATCCTTGGATGACTGTCGACAATAGAATACACATATTCATCAAGAAGACACTTTGGAAGAACTGTCCCTTTCAAGGTACCAATTAATTTTGATATTTCGGTGTTTGAAGGTGAGATATATGCAGATTCTTTGGAAAAGTGGTAAAATTTGCTAGAAGGTTATTTATTTGCCCATATGTTTTCCAATACAGAAAATATCACCTTTGTGCTCCTTAAGGTTGTCCCCCATGTCAAATATTGGTAGGAAACTTACTGGGAGAAAACTTTCACAGAGGGCTCTGGATAATTTGGGGTCGAGCCGACTTAGGATTTTTTTATGGATGTGGTCAAGGAACAATATTAACCTATTGGAAACTATGATGACCAGTACATGATATGGACCATGTTGTGTCAAGAGAGGGGCCAAGTGATGAAGTTCACAAATACCTTCCATAACTTTCGAACCAAGCTAGGTATCAAAGACTCCAAGAAGAATCTAGTTTTGAAATATCGTAGGGATCTACATAGGTACATACAAATTGAAATGGAGTTTCTGGACATATAATCACTAGGAGCCACTTATCGATATCCTATCAAAATTGAGCAGAAATTTAATCGGCAGAGCATCTAGGATTTTGGTTATGCAAATATGAAACAACAAAAGTTTGGTAAAGGCACCCTTCACTCACAGAACATACAACCTCAAGACAACCTGTCCAATCCATAGGAAAATAAGGGTAATGAGAAAACGAAGGACACTGGAAAATGGTGTGACTTCCACAAAATACCTTGGCACAACAACGATGAATGTCACTCGAAACAATCATTTGTGGTTGAGCTCAAAGAAAAATATTTGAGCCCCGACTCAGACTCTGATTAAAAAAACATAGAAACCAACAGATCATTGATTTTGAACCCACTACTACTGTCGCGAATGAAAAAATACAACCAGAGGATCTTGAGGAGGTAGAGCACCTCTTCCATTCACGTATGTGGGTGAAGGGGACCCCGATGAATTTTATTATTTATATCATAATCTAGAAGAACCTAATCTCACTAGAAGTCGTCAAACATTTGGATTTTTCAAGAAAACAACACCCACAACCATACAACGTTGGATGGCTTCACTAGGGACAAGATCTTCATGTCAGCCAACAGTTTCACCTCTCTTATGACATCAAGCACTTCAAGGATGAGGTATTGTGTGATGTTTCCCCATTGGAAGTAAATGATGTTCTACTAGGATATCCATATATGTGGAAGCATCATGTTATTTATGAGTCTCTGCCTTTTAGTTTCATTGTTACTTTCAGGTGTCAACTCTATAGGGTACTAGAGTTAGTTCTGACTACTATCCCGACAAAATAGTTCCGCAAGGTAATCTCTCATACTACAAAGTTTAGCCTCTTCACAATTTTTTCAAAAGGTGGAAATAAGGACATTGCAAAAAATGTATCCTCAACCCAATACCCTTTTATCCAGTAGAAGTAGATCAAGAATATTGTAGAAGCACATAAATATATTCTTACTACACCTACAGGGGTTCCTCCACACTGCCCAGTCAAGAAAAGTTATAACATATCCATTCATACTCTTCATGTTGCAACTTCATTGACAAAGTATTCCCAAAATCAGGAAGATCATGCAGTTATGATGGTTGAATGGATATAATCCCTCCAACAACAGGATTATGATATCCTTCAACAAGCTAAGCAAGATAGCTTCTGCAGTAAGGTGATCAACTCACCAAGGTTTAGATTCAACAAACTAGATTCCCATATTCCATGGGAACTTGATGCAATGGGTACCATTTATTCCTAAGTGGGGAGGAATGATCTAGATGGATATCAATTTCCATCAATCTATTCCATTATTTCAAAGAACAATTTTACATTTTGGCATTTTTTTACAGTTTTTCAACTCCCAAAATTTTGGGCTCATTTTAAAGCCTTAAATGACGTTTTTTTGGAATTTTGTGGGGCCATGGGTTGCTAAAAATATGCTTTAAACCTTGGTAAAATTTTTACTTCTCGGATAGACCTTTCTGACGAGCTATTGAATGCCCAAAACATAGATTATATGCAAAAGTTACGCCCTCGGGAAGTTGACGTATCAACTACCCCCATCGAGCCCACAAACCTTTAGGATTTTCATCTTTTGGGGTTATGGTTTTGGATTTTATTTATGTTAAAAGGGAATTTTGAGCCTCATTGTAAACATCATCATCTTCTTGCGAATGAGCGTAGCCATCACATCTCTTCTCATAGCTAAGATGCCACCATTCTAGCAAGTTCATTCACTTTGTATTTTTACAGTTTCTGTACATTTCTCTCTTTAATAAAAAATTTTCATTACTGTATCTCTATGTGTTTCTTTAAATATATCTATGTATTTCTTTGTTATATATCTACCTTCATTTCGTTCCAAAAACAATCTGGATCACCCATCTATACCTTTTTTCTTATCATTTTATGTTAATCACTTCCTTTTTTATACTTCCTTCATCGTTTCACTGTACTTATTAGTAAGGTATGAACCCTCCCCCATATGCCACCATTATGATATTTTTACATAATTATTAAAGGAAATTGCTACTTCCATGTACTAATATTACCTTGCAGGATTAATAAAACAAAGTGGTTGGAACTATGAGTTGCTGCAATTTCATCACAAAACAATTGATGCAACTATGAGATGTTGTGATTCTGGGCACAAACCAATGGCCGCAACTCCAAATGCAAAACATTCAATGCTTAAGTTTCCATTCAGGAATAAATCTTCATGGAGAAAGGTGACAAGAGGCAAGTGGGTGATTAAAGGAGAAATATGTTTGCCTATTGAATCAACAAACACTTGAATCTAAATGAGAAATCAACTTTCCTATTGAGTTAACAGATGCCCGAATCGGTTAGCCTATGGTTTTCCATATACCACTTTGTATAATTTTATACAGTAGGCATGTTGTATAAGAACCTCAGCTTCCTTAGAGCCTAGGAGGAGGAAAATGTTCTAGCAATTACATTTTTCTACTATTGTATCTTTGGGACTTTGAAAATATAATTTTTGTTCCTCCTTTCATTCACGTGTTGATGTACTCGTGATCATGTGATTCTTTTTCATATCTCGGTACATTTCCTAAGGGGGTATGGCCCCCTCCTTAGTCAGGTACTTCCTATAACAACATAGTTAGAGGATAGCATTTTAATTTTGTTTAGTCTATTCTGTATTTATTTCCTTCAATTGTTGCAACTCCATATCCATGGTATCACTTACTTCTTGTAGTCATTTTTCCTAATTTGTTGTCATTTCATAATCGTAGCATAGCTTATTGGATTTCATGGTTATTTTTTCTCTCAGTTTATTGTAATTCTAGATTCATAGAATAATGTTTCCATTCATGTGTGGTTTCAATTTCTAGTTCTAAATTGCAACTCTGGTGTTGATTCGAATTTTTGTAAGATTTCGATCATAGATGATTCTTTAATTGTGTGTTGACTCGAAATCAAGGAAAAACTAATAGTACTACTTTTTTGTGAGGGAGACGTAAAAGAGAAGTAGTACTATTAGTTGTGTGGATTTATTTTCATTTCAGTAGAATAAATGCTATGATTTCTTTTCAATAATTTGTAGGATGATTTTCTAACTCTTTCTATGCCTAGAAATAGAGATCAACATGGTAGATTTATTAGCTCTTCGAAAAAATCCCAAAAAACTAATAATGTGGGTCAATAACAGAATGGGAAGGAGCATCATTATCCAAATCATTTATCACCTATAACAAGTTCTCTTTCCAAGAATAATCATGAGGCCTTTCCTCAAGAATTAGAGACTATACAATGATATCATCACACCAAGATTCCATTGTTAGAGGAACAAATGAATGAGCAATATCCTTCAAAAGAGTTCTTTTTTCATTTGAAACCTTTGCAAGAGAAAATAAATGGCCCACGAGGTTGTCAAGGAGGATCCCATGACTTTTGGATTCCCAATCAAAGAAACATATGAGGAAACCAAGATGAAGAACATCCCTCATTCATCTTTGCCAAACTTTCATGGGTTATCTAAAGAAGATCTCAAACATATATCAGAATATCCTGTGCAGATGTAATATCATGCATTCTTTCGGATGTGCTCTACCATGGTTTGGTCTTTCAACAACTATGGGTGGTAAATATAACAATTGACTACTTCGCCTGAGGTTTTCCGAGTTCACATATTTTATTTAAAGGAGTATCTCAAGGTATCATATCAAACGTTTTGGATCGATTTTATACTCTTCATAATAATAATGTTTTCTTAATGTTTTATACTTTGGCAACTTAGGTCCATATTGATCAAAGGGTCGATGCCTATTTCCTCTTGGTAGGTTCTACATCCAATGTGAAGCACTGGATGATAAGGTAAAGGGGATGCCTTATCTTAGTGGGGATGTCTTATATTCCATGTGAATATGGAAGGGGATTGATAGAAATATAGTAAACATTTTTCGATGTCATTAATGTGAAAGATAATTTTTGAGATGTTATTTGTGCAAGATAGAGCA
The DNA here is from genome assembly GCA_009831015.1 of Picea engelmannii. NCBI lineage: Eukaryota > Viridiplantae > Streptophyta > Pinopsida > Pinales > Pinaceae > Picea > Picea engelmannii. The sequence goes on from ML796850.1 coordinate 32,423, forward strand.
TAGAGAATTGAATAGGAAAACCAATGGGCTTATGCCTTTTATTTATGGGTAAAGTTGATATTTTATGTGAATTTCATGATCATGGAAAGGATGCCATATTTTATAGTCTCTAAAACACTTTTGGAATGTCATTCATGTTAAACAATGTATAAATTAGGATAGGAAAACTAGTGGACTTTTACTATGAAATGACATTGGGTGTGGACTTTGTAAATGTTTCTAATGTAAATTGAAAATACTAAATTACTTAATCACATATTTGTCCCTATCAAATGCATAATTTGGTGATGAAATGCTATGTTGGTTTATGAAATTAAGGACAAACAAACTAGTTGTGTTAACATAAAGTCAGTGTTGGCGTTGTTGTGAAAGATTCAAACTCTGACTAAGAGGCATAGGAGGCCCTCAAACTTTAATTATATCCTTTGTCTCATACACACACACAGATCAAGGGGACCTAGTCTTAGAATCATCTCATTTGTACATTTGTTTTATTGTAAAAGGATGTTTCCCCCTCAAAGAGGTTTCACATTCATTCTTCTCTCTTTATCAAGGCATGAAGTTAATACTCTCTCTTTTTTAAGCCATTCAATTGTTTGGTGCATAACAGTTGGAATCGAAGAATTGATCTTAGGGTTTTTTTCCTTCAATCCAGTCATCTTGGAATTTTTGCTATAATTTTTCTTTGGCGAGGTTTCAGACTATGAAATTTTTAGGATTTTGAGAAGACATGGTGAAGTGATTTTGGAGTCCAACAAAATAGTTAAAAGTACCTATGGTATAAATTTTGGGTTTCCTTCATAGATAGAGAATGTACTTCCTTTAGCTCAATTTTTACATTTTTCGCCTATTCTCCCTTCTTTCATATTGGTTTTTGGTTGGTTTGAGGTATTAAGGTATACCATAAATATGTTTTTACTTTATTTTTCCTTTATCTGTTGCATTTAGGATCATTTGTAAGAAAAAGAGAAAAAACATCATTTTGTTTTCCTCTTTACCTTTTTTTTCATTTATTTTCCTTGTATGAACTCTGAACGGGTCAAAATTAAGTTCATCTCATATTATAGAGTAGGTTGTGTTCTTTTATTCCTTATTTCATTTGAATCATAAGTGGACTTTAAAAGAATTKCATCTTATAACTAGTTTTTAGGMATTTTTTATTTCTTTTGAAATTTGCATTCATGAAATAAAATACATTTATGATTTCTTTTGAAAGTTGCATTCATGAAAGAAAATTAGTTTGTCTTTTAGAGATCTAAAATTTGTGGAGGAATTTGATTTTTTGGTATCCATTTGTGAAGCTATTGTTGCAATGATTTTCACAAATTGTGAAAATGAACCTCTTTCTCCCTTCCATAAATAGAATTCATCGAAAGGAAATGAAATTGCATTCTCTTGCATTCTAACACCTTGATCAATTATTTGGATTAAAAGAGTTAAGAACATCATCAAGTACACTCCGTACCCTTGAGTAAAAAATAGACTTAAAAACAACTTATAATTTAAAAATAAGTAGATTCTTTTTCATATCAAACATACATTAGTCTAGGTTCTAGGACCTTGGCTTAGGATTAGAGGATAATCTCTCGAAGGAAAAAAAATTGAACTCAAAATTAATTAGAGAGAGATAAATCCATTAGTATCAAGGTGTTTTTGCATGAAGGTTACTCCAATTGTCTCTCACACCTTTGCTAGCCAATATCGAGCCTTCATCATCCTAGGTTGTTTTTCGGAAATCCCCTTTGATTACCAGTTTCTTGTCTATTGAATATTATCAATTTGATAGGGTGTGATATGTGTTTAATTGTTTCTATTCAGCCTTAGGTTGTTCTTTTCTTTTAAAAAACATATTTCAGCATGGTTGACCAGCCTCCTCACGGATCTTGTAGACAACAAGGGATTCCTCGAGAAATAGAAGAACCACCAAATGTCGAAAGCTACCCACATGGTCGAAAATACACATTAAATTTCCATATGACATACCCAATTATCTAGTAAACTTCCATGGACATTCCACTCAAACATTTTGTCACAAAGATCTTGTGATATTCTAAAACATTATATTATGCAAATTATTTCCTTATATTTCATATTTATTTTTAGTAACTCTCGTTTCTTGAATTTTATGAAATAATTGAAATTGAAATGAAAGAACAAGAAAATAAAACACCATCCACACAATTGAGCAGAACATGTGTCTTTCAAACCTCAATATGGAAGAACAACTATCTAGAATGTGAGGCCTATTCTTTTCTCTCTTTTCTTTAGTTATGAAATGCAAGTGAAATAAAGGCGGGAAATCACTATGGATTTTAATTTTAACACTATAGCCTAACAAATTTATACATAATCTCCTACCTCCTCTATTATGCTCTCAAAATACCACTGCTAAATGCTCTGCTCAAATATTGAATGAGTTCAATGGTAAAGAATGGAACCCTCTTTCCTCCCATTAGCCCGATATTTAACATAGTATGGTAAATGATGAAATCATTTTGATTGAAGCGATATGTGCAATAGGATATGGTGGGGAAAGGGGGAAAAGTCCCATTAGTGAAGGCCCTTTGAATATCCCCGCACCAATGTTCATGAAATATTTTTGAGTATCATCGACGAAGGATATGTTTGACCTCACATTAGATCTAAGGTAAAGGAGGCAGGATAAGATATGATCAATCATAATGATTTTCCCTTGATGAGGGAAGTGTGGGACCCTAAATATTGATGAGAAAATTGTAGTCAACTCGTACAACCAAGTATGCTCGAGTAATATTTTGTACCCAAGAGGCGCATCGACCACTTCTACGACAATAAATATAGTCTTTCCACCCAACTCAATGGCTAAGGTGATGATTATTCCATGAGGATAGAATGTGTGTCCATCAAGTTATTTCAAAAGTGTTGCAGATGTGTGAAGCTTAGGAGAGTTAAGGGCCTTCCAACAAGATATAGGAATTATGCAAGTCGAGGCTCCTTCATTCACCACTGTTCGATGTATTTTCCCCCCCATAAATCGGACGATGATATGGAACGAGACCTAATGAGAGAGCCTATGAGTAACCTGAGAAGAATTGAAGATTATCAAAATCGACTCTAAGGGATCAACACCGCCTATGGAATACAACAAGGATTTATATTGCACAAGGAATATTTGGATGACTTCAAGTGCAGACATGATACATGGTTCCTGGGCCAAGTCTTCCACAATATTGTAGTTTTGGATGGCCCATGTGTTGGGATTATGCATCGTTCATCAAAGAATGAAATTCGGGGGGTAAAGTGGTGTGTCAAAATATGGCTTCTCAATATGAAGAGGGACAACAAGTTGGAAATAAGATATTTATTTTTCCACAACATTGGAAGGCTAAAAAATGTCATAATTTTAATCCTCAATCCGCAAATTAATTGATTAGTAACACATAAAAATAATAGTGTTTGAGGAAGACCCCCTATGGTGATTGGTATAGAGCCAAGAGGGATTACAGAGTTGAGAGATATGAATCAATATGAGTTCAGAAGTGTTGGAGTGGAGGATTTTGCAACGGAAATGTAGAAACTCCATGACAGAGTCAGAGAGAAGCTACATGATAACAACGACAAATATAAGAACATAGTTGATCAGAAGAGGATAGAAGTTCAATTTGAGAAAAGAGAGGTTTCCAAGGGGAACATATAACAAGATGAAGATGAATAAGATAGGACCATGAAGGATTCTCAGAAAATTTGCAGCCAATGCTTATGAAATTGAGTTACTAGACAATGTTGGGGTATCACCGATATTCAATGTTGCAGATCTGTATCCTTACAGGAGAGAGGAGGAAGAAGAATTAGATGATTAAAAGAAATTTTAGTGGGAAGAACAATTTCCCACAACACAAAAACCTCAGATGGAGAAAATTATTGAACAAAGAGACAGAAAGAAGATCGGGAGGAAGACATATCCTGAATATTTAGTGAAGTGGAAAGACAATCGAGTGGAATATTCAAGTTGGGTCATAGAACCTGATATTTTGAAGCATGGAAAAACAATGCAGGAGCTCATGGACATGATTCCATGAAAATTTTAACCAGAGGAGTATGATGCAGGAGTATTTCCTCCAAACTCAAAGAAACAAGCATGGAGGCAAAGATATGACATCTCATCATGACATAGCTTCAAATTAACAATTAACTCATAAGTAAATTGAGTTGTTGAGATATTTTTCAAAACATTGTTTTTAAATATGTCGTGTTTGTAAAGTCATGAAGGACTGTAAGGAGTTGCAGATATAGAGTGTTGACTCTTATTTGGAAATAACTAGTAGTTATTGTAATAGGAAAAAGTAGGTAACCGCTAAGAGTTGGATAGGATAGGTTGTAGACAGGACAACGAGAGATCGTGGAGCCAATCCTTAGATAATTTGTTTTTGCATTGTAAAATTATGATGAGATAGAAATCAATAGATAAGAATAAAGTAGAATAAAGATGCAGAGAATTGCAATATTATGTAATTTGTTTCATGAATGAATAAAACAGACAGAATTGTCCCAAATCTTGTACTATGTTCATTTTAATGGGTGATTGAATGAATTTTTCATTCTGTGTATGTGATTTAGTTCATTTTCATTCATGTATGATTGTTCGAGAAGTTGATCATATGATTTCATGAAGAAACTGGATAAGTTTCAGTTGCTTCTTTTCTAAAAATTGTATGCAAGGTGTGAATCTCGAATGCAAGGAGTGCATCGACTAAGTCTCAGATTGACTCAGAAAGAGTTCAGAGAGAGAGAAGAGGAAACTTAGACCAGATGCAAGGAGTGCACATCGTCAAGAAGCGACCAAGCATCGAAGAAACAAAAAAGAGGAACTCTAGGATGGCAAGAAGAATTTATTTTCAATAAATCCTTCGAACTGAGTTATCGAAATCCCCAAATGCAAGGAGTGCGTGGGAAGTCGAAATCCTTTAAGGATCAAGCTTAGAAAGGATAGCACTTTCGTAAGTGTTGACAAGATCCAAGAGTCAGACTCGTAGGATGAGAAAAGGTCGAAACCTTTGAATACTAATAAATCTTCTAAGTCGGAAGAAATCAGAAGCTCAGAAGGAGGACCAACAATGGTCATTGTACCATAGTGAAAAGGATAAACAACCATCTGATTAGAGCAATGTGAAAAATCCTTAGTGCTTCCCACATGCAGGAGAGAGAACTTACCAAAGTTTTGAACTCCCAAAATAGTTTGGGACCGTAAATCGTCAAGGAAGACAGGTGGCACAAGATCCACAACTCCGGAAGTTTGTGGACAAAGAGGAGGTGAAACACCCAAAGTAGGATATTGACCATTGATCACCAGGAGATACGTGTCATGAAATCAACAACTCTGGGAAATCTATTCGAGAGTTTTTTAGTTGATATTTGAGACTCCCTAAGCATGAAGAGTCGAAGGGTTGAAGTGAATCTAGACCATTAGATCTAGAAGGATATGTGTTGGCACTTCGTGATATCTAGAGGAAGGAAAAGGTGAAATGTTGAAACACTCGAAGCCCGAATAGCCGAAGAGTCAATATCCGTCGATATGTAAGGGGACACTTGTCAATAGATTGCGAGCTCCAAGTAAATTGTAGTGGGGTTTCATTTGAGAACTAAGACTGTTGAATCCTGAAGACTTGAAGTGAATCTGGACTGGCAGATCTAGAGGAGACGTAGCGTAGATCTATGAACTCCGGGTAAAGTCCAAAAGTAATTCATAGTCTCCATATTAAGAGGAGATGTGGCATGAATCTGTGGACTCCGGGTAAAGTCCCAAAGTAATCCTCGATCATCATATCAAGTGAAAACATGTCAGTGGATTATAGCCTTCCAATAAAATCCATTGGGAAAAAGGGTGGAGTTTGAGATTTGAGATCTCAGAAGTATGGAGGCCCGAAGGAGATCTCTACCGTTGATCGAGAGCAGGGACATAGGACCGTTGATCTAGTTGAAAGGTCAAAAACCCAAAGTAGAAGCAGGGTTGTTGATTTAGGAGGATAGGTGTCCGCAGTTTGTTAAATACAAAATATTGACGTAGAAATGAAAGCAGGGTTTGAGATGTGAAAAGTATGAAGTTCAGAATCAGGAAGGAGATCACATCCATTGATTCAGGAGTGGCAGATCTGGTCTGTGGATTTGAAAGGGGAAAATATGAAACATCATTTCAAATAGTACCATCAATATTTTGAGATCGATGACCCCATAGCATTGTGGGGACAATATTTGCGTGAAATTTAAAATGTTGAGGGAGGGCCGCAATCCAGACCATCGTTTTGCAAGAGGAAACATGGAGGTTCGAAGAGAATTGTGGGATGAAAAGTAGTTTGGTCCCAAACCTCTTTTAGTCGCACCCGAGATCGTGTGGTCACGAGAGGTCATAGCCCATGGTCACATCAAGATGGGGCTTATCACAAAAAGGAGCTAATGCCTAGTACTCTAAGATTTCGTAGGAGAGCAAGGGTGAAGGTTGTGGGTGCTGTTAGACCTGCACCAAGAATATGAAAGGGCATGTGGTTAGATATAGAAGGATACCATTAAGGTTTCATAGGGTCATTTGACTCAATAATTGGAAATCCTTGACCAGGAGGTCATGTAGCCCTATGGGGGAGTAGGGGGGTTGTATCACCAACCCTATATCTAGGGTTTCATTGCATATTTTTGGGATGATATAGCTTCAAGAAGAATTATCCTTTGACAAAGTTCTTGAATTCTCGCTAGATCTATGCCATTAGATACATAGTGGCGATTGGATTTTTAAATTGTGGTCATAATATAAATTCTCACATAAATTGATGGATTTGTGGTGTTTCTAAAATAATACAAGGGACCATTCTAAGTATCATGCGCCACTTGGAGGTTGTTGTTTTCACATTTATTGTGGATCTATTGATGGAGAAACTTCTCTTGAAAGAATTTATGGAGGAAATTGGAGTATGTCATGTATTATGGTCTCTTTGATGGAGACATCCCACCTTCATGGAGTTATTCTGTTGGATAGTTGAATGTGTGTTTGGTTTACCTATTATGAACAACCCCCCCTTATTGAAATCTAAGTACTCCCTTGGATCTACCCATGATATGAGGAAAATATATGATATACAACAATGGTGTTCTCCTATATATCTACTAGATATAATCCTAAATTATTCTATAAGAAGGAAAAATAACGATTCAAACTTGGTTTTCCATGGTTGTCCCTGCATATTCCTAGTCAATGCATCTCTAGAAATCTCATTCTAGCTCATGTTATATGATTCTTTCACACAAGGTAACATAAAATACCAAACTCAAACCTTTCAAGATTTAGTAATATCAAATCTATATTACTCAAGGAAGACTAGATCTACCATTTATGAACAAACATGATTGAATACAACAACAATGGAAGGGGAAAACCATATAGATATATATTAAATATCGAGAATTAGTATATCAATCAGCTTTTACCTTGAGTCTTGATTGAATCCTCTCTTATATCCTTGCTCTAGCACCTCCTTAGCCCTCACACAAGCAAGGCCAACCTGATATGAATATTGAATACAAAAGAGCTTGTATGAAATCCAGTAGCATAAGTTTTCTTCTTCAATTCTTCCTCCCTTTCTCTCTTTGGATTCCTTCCTTTTATAGATTGATGAAGGAGGCTAGGGGATACTTATAGATCTATAGAACTTAGAAAATGTCAAGTCTAGTATGAGTTTTGAAGCTCATCATCCAAGATCAATAACTTACATAGTGTTAATATCTTTGAAACTCAAAGGTGATAGGGATTGCACCTTATAAATTAGGATTTTATCATTAAGTGAAAATTAAGAAGGTAAGAATTAACATATTTACTTCTCCATGTAAAAATTATGAATTAATGTAAAAACTATGAATTAATAAATAATAAATATATACTATAAAGGAAACATTTAGCTACCTTAATTCTTATTGCATTGGTTAAAACTCCACGTCATAATCAATATTAATTGATTCAAACTTCAATATTAATTTATTCAAACTATGTGGAATTAAGAGAATTAAGAATAAGCCTAGAAAATAAATTCATTGATATTTATATGGGTAACAAACAGATTTACAACTACACACATTTTGACATAAAAAAACATATGTATACCTTTTAACACTTGATATATGGGATAACATGTGATATATGGGAGACAAAAATGTGGATCATATATTGGAGACAACATGACAAACATGTGGATCATATATGGGAAACAACATGACAATATGTGGATCAGTATGTCTCTAAGTAAAATAAAATTAAAAGTTATGTATAAATGTGGACTCGTGATTTTATGGATAAGAACCATTTTATGGATAAGAACCAAAGAGAACCAATTAGTGCAAATATCTCCCACTAAAATAGTTGCAAGTTATGTATAAATGTGGAAACTTGATTTGATGGATAAGAACCATTTTATGGATAAAAACCAAAAAGAACCAACTAGTACAAATGTCATTGGGAAATACTTTATTTGGTTTGTTTTCTTTCATTGGATACCTTAATGATTTGGTCAAAACTCCACTTCATAATCAATATTAATTGATTCAAACTATATGGAATTAAGAGAATCAAGAATAACCCTTGAAAATGAATTCATTGATATTTATATGAACAACAATTTTGAACACATTTACAACTACACACAATTTGACATAAAAACTATATGTATACCTTTTAAGCTCTAATGGAATAACACATCATATATGGGACACAACATGTGGATCAATGTGTAAAATAGAGAACCAACCAGTAGAAATGTCTCGCACTAAAATAGTTGCATTAGGAAATACTTTACTTGGTCATTGTTTTCTTTCATTAACTATTTTACCCAAAACAAAATTGAAAAGCCAAACCTCTATTTATTATTTATTATATGAACAACTTTAACAAACAATAACCATAAATCAATTTGACATAAGAACAACTTTAACTAACCGCAACATGAATAAATTTGACATAAAAATTATATGGATATCCTTTAAGTGGTGGTTTAACAACTTCCACAACTTGGAAAAAAGAAAGAAGAAATATGAAAAAAACCAAAATTCATGGAGATCAAGATAACTAAAAAAGAGGCAATATAATTCAAATTAAAAATATAATTCAAATAAATTATATATAACAATAATTATTTTACAGAGTACGTCAAATTCTCATATCAATGTTAATATTTTATACTCGATAAAACAACTTAGGTCCATATACATCAAAATGAGCTGACGCCTTTTTACTATTGGTATGGTAGGGTCTACACGTGTAATGGTTAACACTTCTTTGTGGAAGATAGAGTGTACACATGGGAATAAGAAAACAAGTGGTCTTATGCTGGTTCCTTATGGATTAGGTTGGTTTTATGTGAAGTACATGATCATTGGAAAAGGATTTGACATTTTATGTCTAAAAATATATTTTTGGAATATCATTCATGATAGAAGATGCACTAGGAGAGGCAAACTAGTGGGCTTTTACTATGAAGTGACATTGAAATATATTAAATGTGGGCTTTTACTATGAAGTGACATTGAATTATATTAAATGTGGAATTTGATGAAAAAATGCTATGTTGGTCTATGAAATCAATGACAAATAAATTAGTTGTGCTAACATAGAGTAGGTTTTTGTGTTGTTGTGGAGTTCTCAAACTCTTACTAAGGGGCATAGGCAATTGAAATTTTTGAGACATGCAAGTGTATTTCTCTATCATTTCTCATATAATGGCAAAAAACATATTGTAGTCATCCTTTAGAAGGGAAGTGAATTGAGTATCAAATTTTATAACTCATTATACTAGCATTGTTAGAGAGTGAAATATCCATCAAATGTGCTAAATCATAATCATAAGAGAAGCACGAACTTCATAAAACGATGAGTTTTTCTATCACAGGAGGAATGTTGGAAATTTTGTGTGTTCATTTGACATCTACGACATTGTTTCTTTAGAAATGTTTATGAATTCAACAAGAACTTTGGTTTATGAAATTTAAATTTAGAATATTTTATTCCAACCATTTTCTAGCTTTTGTAGAAACTTCTCGTTTCTCAAAGGTATTATTTTTTTGTGGTTTTTCATGCAACCCCATAGTTCTTCTGTCAAGTTTTGGGTAGTGGCTCAAATTCTCCTCCTCAACCATTTTGGTTGCTATGTTTTTTTTGGTTTTTCCATGACCCCTTTATTGGGGGCTTTGTCTGAAATATTTTTAGGGTCGGTGCAAAATTGTTAAATAACCTGCACATAGAATCTAGTTGCAAAGAAGAAACAACAATTTGCAAGCTTGATACAAAAATGAATGAATAGAAAATGAATGAAAATATTGATCCAGGGGATCAAATTTTGCTCAAAATTTAAAGTGCTCAGAATCGCTTCAAATCAAACGACAGCGTAGGCCTCATTGTCATGAACCCAACGCAACTCGTTTGGGTTCAAACGGATGTCGAGAGAGAGAGAGAGATATCGCGTTTTGTTCAAAACAACAAACAGGCAAAAAAAAGGGATGCTGACTGTACATTCCATACGGATGCTGACATGGCATGTACGTATGACACATGGCAGAGCTGAGTTGGCAGGACCATATGACACATGGCATTCATTGGTTGGCATATGTGGACGAATAGTCTGCTGACACGTGGCACCCTATTATTGGTTGTTGGTTTAAAAGTTATGGAGTCTATTGGGACCGAACCCTGGACCTCCCCACCATGCAAATCCTTTTCAAATTATGTGTTGCCAATGTGCCACCATAGTAGTTCTTACTATGTAATGGTTTTGAATATATTAAAGTTTGAGTTGATGTATGGTCGGCACGGGGGTCCAGGCTGGGGCTTAGCCCCAGCCCTCGATCGTATATACAATACCATATGATCCTTGGTCACATCGTTGGTGCGCGCGGATTTGGGTTTTGGTTCAAACAGTTATGACCAGCCATTCGACCGCCACTTGTCCATTATCTATTCGCCTTTGGAAACAGAGCCCGTTTTTCACTTGCACGTGGTCACATGACCCTTATGACCACAGCCTTGGTAGTTAGGGGCTAGGCATGCCCATAACCGTCCTACAGTTCGCATCGGTTGTGCGGCTGCGCCCGGTGCTGGCTTTTTCCACATAAATTCACGTGGGGGGTAGGTTGAGGCAACGAGGGTGCATTTTGGCGATCCAGAGATAGCAAGTTTGAAGGGAACTTTCGAGAAGCCTGTCTTCTTCAATTTTTGGCCAAACGAGGTGCCGAGAAAGCCCAACTAGGGGTTTTTGGACATTCTGAAGCCATTGGAGCCATCTAGTTGGAATTTTGAGCATTGTAAAGAACATATTTGAGCACTTTGAGCAAATAATAGAAAAGATCCATTGGAAGCTAGACCAGGAGATGTAGCCCAAGAGAGGGGTGAACTCCTTTATCATTTGTTGTGTTATGTGTTTTCTGTTCATTGTTTATTGTTTCTTTTTATATGCATCTTGAATGAGTAATTTCTATAAAAGTTGTGTTGCAAAATTGATCCATTTTCATTTTAACACATGAATTAAATCTTGCAAATAATTTCAAGAATACAAGTCTTCTTCATTTTTAGATCAAGTTGGTATTAGAGCATATGTTTTTGAAGACTTTATTATTTGCAAGTGTTTTGTTTTCTAATGCTCACAAGGTTGAAACTCACAAGAGGATAAGGTCAACCTGTAGAGCCAAGTTCTCATCCTTCAAGGAGGAAACTTATATCATCACCACATGTTTCAAGGAAGCATTCACCAAGTATGGATCATGAAGAGAGTCATGAACATATTCTTGCAAAAGATGAAGATCTCATAAAGGATTTCATGGAAATGAGAGAAATGATTAAACTCTTGATGGAAGAAAGGAATACAATGTTGCAAGGTGAAAGCTCCAACCCTTCAAAACACAAGGGAGATAGTGGTGATAAAACTCCAAATGGAAATGGAGGGAATGGTGCTTCTCCACCACCCTCACCTCCATCTTCTTCTTCTTCTTCTTCTACCAGTTCAAGACCTCTTCCAAATTCTCAAAAAGGACATGGTAAAACTCCACAAATTCCTTTGTTAAAGATTGATATTAAATTCAAATTGCCAATGTACAATGGAGAAGTAAATGCTGAGAAATTAGATAATTGGATTTGCCAGATTGAGGTGTATTGTAGGATACAAAAAATTCAAGATGATGAAACTAAGATTCAACTTTCTTCTTTAAGATTGGATAGTGCAGCACTCATTTGGTGGGAAGCCAAGACTCAATAGGACATGAAGAAACATGGTAAAATTTTAACCTCTTGGAATGATTTTATTGTTGCAATTAAAAGACAATTTTACCCATTGGCATATATGCAAAAAGCTACTATGGATTGGCAA